>PVKP010023758.1:0-35881 GCA_004027715.1 Plecturocebus donacophilus | reverse complement strand
CCACAACCAATCAGCTGCCTTTGCCCCAGTCCCTCGCAGAACCTCCGCGTGACCCTAACCTCCTCCCCGAGCCCAGCATCCGACCCGCAGGACCCACCCCTGCGCGAGAACCTGAGGCCCATCCAGGTGCAGCGGCCGACTGCAGGTTACGACGCCGGCGGCAGCCTGGGACTCGGGAGGCGGAGGGCGGAAGCGCGGCCCCCGCGACCGCGCAGAGCCGCCAGTCGCCCCCCCCACCGTCCCGCCACCACTCGCCCCACCCCACCGCCCGCCGGCGGGAACCGAGGCGCGCCCCGCCAAGGCCCCACCGTCCTGGTTCCCGCCCGCTCGCGCGCGCGCTTCGCGACCCTTCCGACCCTCCCCGCCCGAGCGCCCCGCACTCACTGTACATCCTAGGTGGCTCCGGCTCCCCTCGCCGCCGCCGCCTCCGAGATCGGATTGCTTCCGCCTCCGTCGTCTCTGCCGCAGGGTCTCACTCCGACGGCCGGCTCAGCTGGGCCCCCGCGCCCCGCCGCCCTGCCCGCTGCTTTGGGCGGCTGCTCCATGACTGACACGGAGCGGGCCGCGGGCTGGGCCCCTTGGGCCTCCAATGCGCAACCGTCTCCGCCAATGGGCGAGGAGCCTCGGCGCTCGGCCGGTGACGCCCCGCGTGCGTGCCGGCGCTCGGTCGGCGATGCCCGTCGTGCGTGCCGCCCCTCCCCGGTGCGCCTCCAGCCTCCGGCGGAAGAAGGGTGGGGGCCGGGCCCACGTGGTGCGGCTGCCAGACCAGAACAGCGGCTGCTACCGCCGCCGCCGCCGCCGTTCTCCGTTGTCTACCCGGAGCCGTCTCGAGCTGAGCCCCTACCTAGCCCGGGTCCCCAGGTGAGTCCCTACCCTCGGTGAGCTCTCCGTGGGCTTAGCCTTTTGGGCCTCCAACGCGGAACGGTCTCCGCCAATGGGCGAGGCGCCTCGGTGCTCGGCTATCGACGCCTGGCGTGCGTGCCGCCCCTCCCCAGTGCGACGCCTGGCGTGCGTGCCGCCCCTTTCCGGTGCGACGCCTGGCGTGCGTTCGCGCCTTTCCGGTGCGACGCCTGGCGTGCGTGCCGCCCCTCCCCGGTGCGCCGCCAGCGTCCGGCGGAAGAAGCGCGGGGTCCGGGCCCACGTGGTGGGGCTGCAGGACCAGAACAGCCGCTGTTCTCCGTCGTCTACCCGGAGCCGTCTGGAGCTGAGCCCCCTACCGGGCCCGGGTCCCCAGGTGAGTTCCTACCCTCAGTGAGCTGTCTACTTGGAGCCAGGTTCCGAGGTGAGTCTTCCACCCCGGGGCTGGTCCTGAGGAGAGCGCCTACCTGAGGCTGGGCCCCCACCGGGCCCCCCACCCAGCCCAGTTCCAGTGCCGCCAGCAGACTCTGGGCCAGAGCCCACTGGGCGCCCTCCATCTGTCAAGACGAACTCCCTCCTGGCTCCTAACTGCTCTCCTCTGGTTCTTTTTGCTTGGTCTCTTTCTGCTGGGCAGGGAGTGCTGGCAGGGCATTGCTGTCCGCCCTGGACTTTGCATTGCCGGGTAAGGGCGGCTGGAGGCCAGGAGAGCGGAACTCGGGCGGAGCCAGGAAGAGCATCTGGGTCGTCTTTGTAGCCAGTTCAACAAATACTTGCTATGCACTTTGTAGCTGTCTCAGTGGCGGTCTGTGGTATTGAACTTAGAATTCTGTCAGGCATCGTTGAATTCGTTTGGGAGATTTTGACAAAATGGGAACACTGACAGCACTTCATGGTTCTTGTTCTCTGCAGTAGAGTAAAGGATAATTTAATTTCCAAAATGAAAACGGCTTAGCCTTCCTTTTTACTATAACTTTTAGGCAACTCAAAGCCAAGTGTACCCAGTTTTATAGTAACTGTAGGTGTTTGATATGTGTGCTCCCCCTGAGACTTCATGAGGTTTTTTCTATTTTTAGTCTTTTCCTTGTGCAAGTATCTTTTGTAGAGTCTTTTTTGAAGTGTGTATGTGCATTGTAAATTTATACATGACTGAATAAAAGTCTTAATGGGAGGTTACTGTTGCAGCTGAAGTAACAGTATTCCCTTGGGGATTTCCTTTTCACTTGGAGACATATTATTTTCACCAGATATTGCTTATGTATCTTTTTCTCTTTCGTTTGGAAACAATGTATGAATGACTCTTTCCACAAGTAATGTAAACACTGATTTTTGCCTTCTTGCATTCCTGCACACTCGCCTTTGTGGATATGATGTTTGATCACAGCTGGAATATATATAGTCCATCTTTTGTGTGTACCATCGATCTTCTGCCTGCTTTTGTTTGAATCTCATGTACATACTTTAAAAATGTACATACCTTAATTTAAAAATACTTTATTGCCAAAAAATGCTATTGGTTATTGGTTATCTGAGCCTTCAGGGAGTCATGCTTTTGTCTGAAAATTTACCTAGTCTAGTATTTTGTATGTAGATTTACCACCGCAACCAATTTGTTGATTCATTTAAAACTTTTAAAAGAATACATATTAGGTGAACAATAAGATACAATAGTGTAATACTGTTGATTTTCTGGTGCCTCCTCAGTCTGGCCATGTTATAACATATTTTTTCCATTGTTTCAAAATTGTAGATAACTTGTAGCAATGGCTGCTGTTTATTCTGGCATTTCCCTTAAGCTTAAAAGCAAGACGACTTCCTGGGAAGATAAACTAAAACTAGCTCACTTTGCCTGGATTTCTCATCAGTGCTTTCTTCCAAATAAAGAACAAGTAAGTTTAATGTGAAGCTCATATTCTTATAGTCTATCAAGATAACTGCATATTGGCAATTGGTTAAAATTTTAAAAAAATAGAGAAAAGATTGGGGAAGGAACTTTGTTGGAAGTTAAATGAAATGTCAGTGGAAAAAAAAGTAATGAGTGAGATACCTCATTAATACATTTTTTTTTCTGTTAAAAAACCTCATTTAGGTCGGGGGCAGTGGTTCATGCCTATAATCTCTATTTTGGGAGGCCAAAGCAGGAGGATTGCTTGCGGCCAGGAATTCTACACCAGACTGGACAACATAATGAGATTCATTTATGTTGGGATCTCATTACGTTTTCGGATTTGTGTCCTGGCTTCCCCACGTTACCTGCAGCTTAACCTCTAACTTTAAAAAATATAAATAAGTATATATATGTTAGACATGATGGTATGTGCCTGTAGTCCCCACTACTTAGGAGGCTGAGGCGGGAGGATCCCTTGAGCCCAGGAGTTTGAGGCTGCAATGAGCTATGATTGTGCCACTTCACTCCTGGTGATAGAGCAAGACCTTGTCTCTTTAAGATAAATAAACCCACTGAATTTAGCATTTCCTTTGTTTGGAGACATTATATTATAAATTAAGTATATGCATTAATGAACACATTGGGAATTAAGTTATGAAGTTAGGTTCTGAAAGTCCATTGATAGCTGCATTTGCTTATGAATCCAAAGTGGTATTTCATAAGCAGTTGGTTGGTGGTGCTTTGTTAAAAATCTTCAGAATTAGATAAATTGAAGGTTGGGAAGTGCGAAATGTTAGTGTTAGTATAAAGCCATTTTAGAAATAGGCTAGGTACCAAGAAAAGCATTGCATTTTGTTAGAATTTCTCAAGCTTTTTTGCCTGAAAAGTAGTCAGTGTGATAAACACCAGGATGACAAGCTCATGAAATTGGATTAATACACATCCAGTTGCTGTTGTCAAAGAAGACAGCACAAAATGTGTCCAAGATGGATGACATATATAAAGTGATGATGAGGTGTGGTGCATAGAGCAGCGGTCATATCTAGTGCTTTCTGCACCTGGATGAACATGGGAGTCATCTTGGCAGCGGGCAGTCACCTGGCAAGTGCTGCCCAGGGTGAAACGAAGGGGTGGCTCTAGCAGCCAACTGGACCAAGGTTTCTGCTGTTCTACTGAGAGATTGTATTCCTTCTGGCATCTGTCACTGTGCGTACTGTTATTGACAGTTCTGGTATCATGAGCTGAGGCCTCACCACCTTTCTTCAGTGTTTTGTGAATGAGGAAACATGACACAGTAATGGAACCGGTATAGGTACAGTCCTCCTTTTCATAAAGCACTTGTGTGATTTCACATTGACTGTCTTATCTCCCAGATGAAGTATAAATATTAATAGTATTAGAGGTTAAGCTGTGGATAATGTGGGGAAAGCCAGGACGCAAATCCCAGACTTTCGACTCTTTCTTGCTTTTTTGCTTTGTGTGTCTGATTCATTCTGTGGTTATTCTGAGCAGTTGTATTTCTAGCTTTTTCTTTTTTTTTTCTTATACGATCTGTTCTAACTTTTAAAACTTAGTACCTGCATATCTCAGAGATACTACAGGCTTCGTTCCATACCAGTGAAGTAAAATTGAGATCACAAGATTGCAAGTCACGCAAGTATTTTGGTTTCTTAGTGCATATAGAATTTATGTTTATACTATAGTTTACTAAGAATACAATAGCATTATGCTTAAAAGATGCACATACCTTAATTTAAAAATGGTAAATTATTTGCCAAAAAATGCTATTGGTTATTGGTTATCTGAGCTTTCAGGGAATCATCCTCCTGGAGGGTCTTGCCTCAGTGTTGATGATCTCCGTGGTGATTGCTGAAGGTTAGAGTGACTGTGCTTCTTATAAGACAACAGTGAAGTTTGCTGCGTTGATGGGCTTTCCTTTCTTGAAAGATGCAGCATTTTACACATGGGAGAACTTCTTTCTCAATTGGACTTCTCAAAACCTGCCACTACTTATCAACTAAGTTTAAGTTCTGTTCTCAATCCTTTGTTGTCATTTCAGCAGTGTTCACAGCATCTTCCCCAGGAGTAGATTCCATCTCAAGAAGCCACTTTCTTTGCTCATCTCTAAGAAACAATTTATTTATTCAAGTTTTATTAGTCCCGCCTTCAGGCTCCACTTCTAGTGCCCTGGCTATTTCCAGTGTACATGCAGTTACTTTCTCCACTTCAATCTTGAGCCCTTCAGAGTCATCCATGAGGGTTGGAATCAGCTTCTTCCAAACTCCTGTTAATGTTGATATTTTGACCTCTTTTCATGATTCATGAATATTTTTACTAGCATCTAGAGTGGTGATTCTTTCCAGAAGATCTTCAGGTTGGCTTTCTCCACATTCATCAGAGAAATCTCTATGGCATATGCAGCATTAGGAAATGTGTTTCTTAAATAATCAGACTTGAATGTCAGAAGTACTGCTTGATTTATGGGTCGCAGAATAAATGTTGTGTTAGCAGTCACAAAAACAACATTCATCTCCTTTTATATCTCCATCAGAGCTCTTGGGCACCCTAGAGCAGTAATCTTCTGATAGGAATCTTTTTGTTCTGATCTGTCTCAATATGGGCTTAAAAATCTTGAGTAAGGTATGCTGTAAACGGTTGTGGTGTCATTCAGGCTTTGTTTTTCCATTGACAGAGCACAAGCGGAGTACATTTTGCATACTTTTTAAGGGCCCCAGGATTTTGGGGATGGCAAATGAGAATTGGTTCAACCTAAAGTTACCAGCTGCATTAGACTTTAATAAGAGAGTCAGCCTGTCCTTTGAAGCTTTGAAGCCAGGCATTGACATCTCTTCTCTAGCTATGAAAGTCCTAGATGGAGGCCGTGCTCAGTGGCTCATGCCTGTAATCCCAGCACTTTGGGAATCTGAGGCGGGTAGATCACCTGAGGCCAGGAGTTCGAGACCAGCCTGGCCAACATGGTGAAAACCTGTCTCTACTAAAAAAAAAAAAAAAAAAAAAAAAAAAAAAAACTAGGCGGGTGTGGCGGCAGGCACCTGAAATCCTAGCTACTAGGGAAGCTGAGGCAGGAGAATCGCTTAAACCTGGGAGGCAGAGGTTATAGTGAGCCGAGATCGTTCCATTGTACTCCAGCCTGGGAGACAGAGTGAGACTCTGTCTCAAAACAAAACAAAACCCAAAAAAACAAAGTCCTAGATGGCCTCTTCCAATAGAAGGCTATTTCTTTTACATTGAAAATCTGTTGTTTAATGTAGCCAACTCCATCAGTGATCTTAGCTAGATTTTCTAGTTAACTTCACCTGGCACTTTTTTGAAGATGGCTTCTTTCCCTAAACCTCATGAACCAACCTCTGCTAGCTTCTAGCTTTTCTTCCACAGCTTCTTTACCTCTCTCAGTTCATAGAATTGAAGAGAGTTAGGGCCTTGCTTTGGATTAAGCTTTGGCTTAAGGGAATGTTGTGGTTGGTTTGATCTTCTATCCAGACCACTAAAACTTTCTCCACATTAGCAATAAGGCTGTTTCACTTTCTATCATCTGTGTGTTCCCTGGAGTAACACTTTCAGTTTCCTTCAATAACTTTTTCTTTGCATTCTCATTTTGGCTAGTTGGCTCAAGAGGCTTGGTTTTTGGCCTGTCTCACCTTTTGGCAAACTACTTCACTAATTTTAATTACTTTTAGCTTAGGATTTAAAGTGAGAGACAAGCAGCTCTTCCTAACACTTGGAACACTTAGAGGCCCTTGTAGGGTTAATTGGCCTAATTTCAATATTACTGTATCTCAGGGAATAGGAAGGCCAGAGAAGAGGGGGAGAGGGGGAAGTAGCCCTTTCAGGGTAATAGCATTTTGATGGAGCAGTCAGGAGGCATAGCAGATTTATTGATTAGGCTTGCTGACTTAGAAGGACACAGTTCATGGCTCCCCAAGACAATTAGAATAGTAACATCAGTGATCACTGATCACAGAGCACCATAACAAATATAATAAGAATGAAAAAGTTTGAAATAGTGGGAGAATTTCCAAAGTGTGCCAGACACAAAGCGAGCATATGCTATTGGAATGAAGGATCCGGTAGACTTGTTTGGCACAGGGTTGTCATAAACCTCCAATTCGTAAAATGCAGAATCTGTATCTACAAGGCACAATAAAATGAGATATGCCTGTATAACCTCAGAAAAGGGGGTAAGACACGTTAGAGTTTCACCTGACACTTTTTATTTGCCCTCGCTGAAGACAAATTTGTTGTCTTCCCCTCCTTATTCTTTAATAATAAACATTTTAAAATACCAAAACACTTATGTCATATTACCAAAGGTATGTTTTAAAAGAAAGGTTTTTTTTCCCCCATGGTGATTGAATTTGGTTATATCCATAATGTCCCTATAATGGCCAACATCTTTCTCTCTTAGCAAATAAATTTCTTTTCAGTGTATGTTTTCTTCAAATTCAGGTATTACTTGATTGGGCAAGACAATCATTGGTTGCATTTTATAAGAAGAAACTTGAACTGAAGGAAGATATTGTTGAAAGGCTTTGGATCTATATAGATAACATTTTACATAGCAGAAAACTGCAGAATCTCCTCAAGAATGGAAAGACCATTAATCTTCAGATTTCCCTAGTCAAGGTAATTAACTCTTCTGTTGTCCTATAAGCATTGGATGCATCTCCATTGATTTCTTCTTAATGCTGGAAACTTGTTTTAGTGTCAATTGTATGATGATACAGGAAATATCAAGGTAGGGGAGGAGGATGTAATATTATTAGAATTACAATAATAACTTTATTGAATGCATATCATATACTCTATACCACGCTAAACCCTTTGTTATTAATATTCAATATAAAGCTTAGAATTATTTCATAAACAGATTATTGATTACCCTTTTAATCGGAAAAGGTAGCTAGCAAATTATGCTACTCTTGATTTGTTTTTATCCTTCTTCACCTTTCTTTTGGTCTAGAGGGAGGTCAAAGGCCAAAAACCGGACAGGAATTTCCTCATAGAGTTTTTTTTTTTATTTTTACGTTTATTTTTTTGCTATGGCCTTCGAGCCACAAGTACCACTAGTGGCTTGGCTGGCAACCTGGGGACCTCCTCAGTTTTTGACTGAAAGTGATTTTGAAGTCTCAGATCAGAAGTATCAACTTCATTGTCAAAATGGAATGTGTTTAAATACCATGAGAATAGTTATATAGAATAAAAACTGCTACTAATGAGCACTTAGTGTGTGCCAGGCTCAAAGAAGTTTAACTTTCCTAAAGTTCCATGGCTAGTTAGTGGCAGAGCTGGGATTTGAACCTCACTCTGCCTGAGTATAAAGCCTGGGTTGTGAAGCCATCACACTGCCTCACCCTCATGAGTGTGCAGGCAGAGAGAAAATCATTAGAGGCTAGGAACGGAGAGAAACGAAGATTGAGCTGCCTGATGGCACATAGACGTTAATGGTTCTTGAGATTGTTCCAAACTGGGTCGGTTTTTAAAATAATAAACCAGTGGTCACCAAAGTGGCTTATTTCAAATAGTCTTTTGGAATATGGGAAGAAAATGTCTCCTTGTTTAAAAAGCCATACTTAATTTTATTTTTATATATGCTTTATAGTTAGATAAAATGTTAGTACTGTAGCATATGTGTATAATTTATAAATAAATTATACTTACTGAGTATAAGTGCAGGAAAAATTGATGAGTTGTATAATAAAAAATTTGGAGATCACCGTAATAGTGCATTGACATTTAAGGATTTATCATCTTTGTTATAGCTTTTCCAGAGTAACTTTAAGAGTCCATGGTCAGCAATTACTTGAATGGAAATAATAATACCTATCTCATTAGTGCACTGATAACTTAGCACCTGAGATAGGTTTGATTCTCAGGTTCCATAAGGCTGAGAGCAAGTCACTTAACCTCTGAGTGAATTATAGAATCTGCCTGGTTCTCGAACTTTCTGGTGTTTGTGAATTTTGGAATTTTGAGAGCAGTAGACAATAGATTTGCTGTATAATAAGCAGTAGTAAAATGACATTTGCTTCCCCTTTTTAAACATTTTTTGAGATAGAGTCTCCCTCTGTCACCCAGACGGAGTGCAGTGGTGTGATCTTGGCTCACCTCTGCCTCCTGGGTTCAAGTGATTCTTGTGCCTCAGCCTCCCAAGTAGCTGGGACTACAGGTTTGCGCCACCATGCGCAATATAAAACTCAGCTGATTTTTATATTTTTAGTAGAGATGGTGTTTCACCATGTTGAACAGGCTGGTCTCGAACGCCTGGCCTCAAGTGATCTAGCCCCTCCTCAGCCTCCCAAAGTGTTGGGATTGCAGGCATGAGCTACTGCACCCAGCTGCTTTTCTTTTTAAAAGAGTGCCTTTTGCTTTGGCTTTTTAAGTAGAAAAAGTCCAATTGACTGTAAACATGTATTTTTTTCCTTTTTGTGACGGAGTCTTGCTGTGTCGCCCAAACTGGAGTGCAGTGGCTTGATCTCTCGGCTCACTGCAGCCTCTGCCTCCCAGGTTTAAGCAGTTCTCCTGCCTCGGCCTCCCAAGTAGCTGGTATTACAAGTGCCCGCCACCACACCTGGCTACTTTTTTTATTTTTAGTGGAGTTGAGGTTTCACCATGTTTGCTAGACTGGTCTTGATTGCCTGACCTCAAGTGATCCACCCACCTCAGCCTCTCAAGGTGCTGGGATTACAGGGGTGAGCCACCACGCCTGGCCTATAAACATGTATTTTGGACCACAAGGTCATAACTGAAGTGCCACTGTCTCTCTGCCTAGTAACATTCAAGCTCAGTTGCAGGTTTAGGATCTAAGGGAAAGTGATATTTGGCACTTAAGCCTTTTAAAACCCAGCTTTAAAAAAAGGGACAGTAAATTTACAAAGGCATGGATCCTTTTTTCGGTTTGCATTGGTAGAAGATGGATAGGTAGAGGAATTAAAACAGGTGCTTTTCCTTATTTTTGATGCACTAAGCTTATGTCAAGTTCATTGACATATGGTATTTCTTACCAAGGTGAGGGTAAGGGGTGAGTTTGTTGATTTTTTTTTTTTAATACTTTTCTTGTGTATGTATGGGTCTAAGATCAGTAATGAATTTTCTTTCTTTCTTTCTTAATGTTTAGATCATAAACGAGAGAATAGCTGAGTTCTCTCTTTCGGGATCCCAAAGAAACATCTGTGTTATCCTTCGATGCTGCCAAGGCATCCTGTCGACACCTGCCCTTGCAGTCATCTACACAGCCAAACAGGAGCTGATGGTGGCCTTGCTGAGCCACCTTTGCTGGTCGGCCTGCAGGCAGCCAGAAGGAGCCGTGGTAGCCCAGTTGTTTGAGGTCATTCACCTGGCCCTTGGCCATTACCTCTTGATCCAGCAGCAGCAGGTCAACCCAAGACGTGCCTTTGGGGATGTGACCGCTCACCTGCTCCAGCCAGGCCTGGTCCTGAGGCACTTACTCTCCGAGGGCACATGGTCGCAGGCTGGTCAGGGCCAGCTGAGGCAGGTGCTGAGCCGGGACATCAGGAGTCAGATTGAGGCCATGCTCCGAGGAGGAGTTTTTCAGCCTGAGCTGCTGTCGTCCTACAGAGAGGAGCTTGTGGACCAGCAGCAAGAGGATGTGAAGACGGGAGCCACGAAGAACCTTCTGGCTCCCATGGACACCGTGCTCGCCAGGCTGGTCGATGCTGGCTACTGTGCAGCATCCTTTCATACCTCTGTTGTGGCCAACTCAGTGGCCTTGTTGTATAAGCTCTTTCTTGACTCTTACTTCAAGGAGGAGAACCAGCTTCTCTGCTTCCAGGTTCTCCCCAGGCTGTTTGGCTGCTTGAAGGTTTCGCACCTGCAGGAGGAGCAGAGAAAAGCCCTGTCCACATCAGATTGGACCACAGAACTTTTGGTTGTGGAACAGCTACTAAACTCAGTGGCCAACAACAATATCTACAACATCGCTGCTGACAGGATTCGGCACGAAGAGGTTCAGTTCCACTTTTACCGCCGTGTGGCCGAGCTGTTGATAAACCATGCACAAGCACCCATACCGGCCTGGTTCCGCTGCCTGAAGACTTTAATATCACTGAATCATTTGATTTTGGAGCCAGACCTGGATGACCTCCTGGCTTCAGCTTGGATCGATGCAGAAGTAACAGAGTTTCGAACCAAAAAAGCCCAGGAAGCATTTATTCATACTCTCTTCCAGACTTATGCTAAACTCCGACAAGTGCCACGGTTGTTTGAAGAAGTTTTGGGGGTGATCTGTCGTCCAGCTGCTGAGGCACTGAGGCAGCCTATGCTGGCCTCAGGCCCATCCGCGGTGCTCTGTGCGTGCCTCCTGGAGCTGCCTCTGAGTCAGATCCTGGACACGTGGTCCCTTGTGTTGGAGAAGTTCCAGTCTTTAGTCTTGCCCTATTTGGAGAGTGATGCTGACATGGCCCTGAAGTCACTGTCACTCAGCTCGCTGCTACATTGCATCATGTTCAACATGAGGAGCCTGGACAGCAGCACCCCCCTGCCCATTGTCAGACGGACACAGAGCATGATGGAGAGGATGCTGATGGAGCTCGTGCAGCCCCTGCTGGCCCTTCTGGACCCCCCAGGCCCAGAGCTCGAGCTGTGGCTGCAGAAAGTCAGTGACTCTGCACTCCTGCTCGCTTACACCTGGGCCCAGGTGGATGCTATGTTCAGTTTGAACTGTAGCCAGTATCACTCTATGTCTGGGGCCCTTACAGGTGTTGCTCTGGAGATCTCTAACCGCCCTTCATTGCTCCCAGGTGTAGAAACACAGCATTGGAAGAAGATAGAGAAGTTTACAGCTCATTTCAACTCTCTTGGTAGATACTGCTTAGAACAGCTATACCTACAGAAAATGAAAAGAACTTTAATGCAAACTAGTTTCCGGTCTGAAGAAGCCCTCCGTAGTTTGAGGTGTGATGCTGCCTTTATTATTGGTTCTGGCAGAAAAAACTTAAATCGAAGAAGGACGGCTTCCTGGGATAGCCAAGTAGGGACGGTGAGTGGACTCACCTACCCTGTAGCACACTGGCACTTGATTGTGTCAAATCTCACCATTTTAATATCCTATCTGTGTCCAGATGATGTGAGATACCTGGCCAGTGTCCTGCTGAGAACTTTACCAATGGGCAGAGCCCAGGACGGCTCAATAGATGAAGAGTCGTACATCACACTGCAAAAAATATCCAGAGCCATCCTTAACAGCCCTCTCTTTCCAGAGCTGCAGTCCCTTCATTCTGCTTTCCTAATGTGTTTAGCCGCAAGATGTTCCAGCATTCTGTGTTCTGGTGCCCAGCATGACTCAGGTCTTGTCAGTCAGCAGCTTCCCTGGCTTTTTGAAAAGGACCACATGGTTGTGGCTCATTGGGAAAACAGATTTGCAAAAGTTGGACCCGAAGGTATAGAACCTAGAGGAGAAATTGCCCAGAACTTACTATCCCTGGTCAAGAGTGACTTCGCCATCCAGCTGGAGGGAGAACAGTTGGAAAGCATCCTGGGGATTTTGGAGGTGATGTCTACTTTACAGCTGGACAGCCTCTTGCCACCCCATCATGTGCATTATTTTCTTCTGTTACTGTCCATGGCTGTCACCAAAGTAGGATGCTCTTGCTCCTCCTCACTGGCTCTCAAGTTCTTAACGACTTGCTACCAGCTTCTTGGTTCCCTGCAAAGGGGGAAAAGTGCTCGGTCTGTGTTCAAGATCATGTATGTTAGTGATATTTTTGAGATTGTACTGACCTCATTGTTCAGAGCTAGTAGTAGATTCCCTATTGAGATGGATGATCCCGCTTGGCTGGAATTCCTCCAGGTGATAGGGACATTCTTAGAGGAGCTAATGCAGATGCTCATCCAAATGAAGCTGAGCTTGGTGCTCAATTTTAGAAAAATCACTGCATTCTTCTCTAGTTCCAAACCACACATGGAGGCAGCTTCTGGCAAACAGTTGGAAAATCAGAACCTCCAGGGCAGGCAGCTCCTTCTGGTGTCTTTAACCAGGTTGTGCTATGTCCTGGGACCTTTCCTCAAAAAGCAGAAGCTGGGCCAGGAGGCCCCAGCAGCTCTGTTTGAGCTGCTGCAGCAGGCCGTGCTGCAGACAGGAGCTATGCTGCAGCTCTGCTCGGTGCCAGGGGCCCAGGGCTGGCGCCTTCCCTCGGTCCTCATCTCATCTGTCAGCATGCTCTTGGAAGCCGACCTCGGCCAGCACTGCAGGGGTGGAGAGGCCAACATTTTCCAAGTAACTGACAGGACGCTGCTCTCCCACACTGCCCTCTACCAGGGTGTTTACTCTCAGATACTGTTGGAGTTGCCAGCTCTCGCAGGACATGATCAGTCTTTTCGGGCAGCCTTGCAGTTTTTGACTATGTTCTTTTTGGCTCCAGAACTCCATCCCAAAAAGGACTCTGTGTTTACCTCCATGTTTCATTCTGTGAGAAGAGTTCTTGCAGGTAAGGTATTTTCTCCTGAGCTAATTTCTGTATTATAGACGTCTAGTTTCTGCTGCTCCCCTTTTTGGAACTGGGAATAAGTGAACACATGGTGTGTTCAAAAGGTACCACATGCAGACAGTGAGATAATCTCCTTCCCAGGCCCAGCACCCACAACTTCATGCCTTTTATTTACATTCTAGGCACACAAGCAATTTCCCTTACCACTTTTACTTACTGTGCAAATAGCCTCCTCTGTAGGTTACTCTGTGCCTCAGTTGCTCACTTATTTTGGAGGTGGTTCTGTGTAAGTTTACAGTTTTGAAATCCGCTCGTCTTCAGTTTTTTAGCCTTTAACTTGTCTTGGCTGCAATGAGATACATAGACACTTGCATCGTTAGTAGGCTCTTATGTTATCAGACTTTCAGTGGCATAAATTGACTTTAAAAAGGTATAAAAATCTGCCAACTTGAAAAAAGTACAAAACAGGGCTAGGCATGGTGGCTCACGCCAGTAATCCCAGCACTTTGGAGGCTGAGGGGGCAGATTGCTTGAGCCTAGGCAACATGGTAAAACCCCATCTTACAAAAAATACAGAAATTGGCCACGGAGTTTGAGGTGGGAGGATCACCTGAGCCCAGGGAGGTTGGTGCTGCAGTGAACCTTAATCCTGTCATTTCACTCCAGCCTGGGTAACCTAGTGAGACCCTGTCTCACAAAAATAAATAAAAATTATTACTTGTTTTGAGCCACACTGTTGTGCCATACTCTGTCCCCAGGCTGGAGTGCAGTGGTGTGATCTTGGCTCACTGCAACCTCCGTCTCCCGGGTTCAAGCAATTCTCCTGCTTCAGCCTCCTGAGTAGCTGGGACTACAGATGTGCGCCACCACACCCAGGTAATTTTTGTATTTTTAGTAGAGACGAGGTTTCACCATGTTGGCCAGGATGGTCTAAATCTCTTGACCTTGTGATCCACCCCCCTCGGCCTCCCAAAGTGCTGGGATTACAGGCATGAGCCACAGTGCCCAGCCAATAAAGTAAACTTTAAATGAAAAAGTACAAATTACTTAATTTCTAAAGAGCTTTTTACAGTTTCTTGAGGGCAGGACTGTGCCTTCCTCAGTTCGCCCCGCTGCCCCCCCGCTCCCTCCCGTATTAGGATGCTCCCAGGTGCAGGTGCTCATTGAACCAAGGCTCACCTTCAATGTTATCATAGTGTTTTAGTCTGAAGACAGCCTTCCAGGCAGCAAACTAGGACCTCATACACAGTCTAGAAATGAGAGAGCTCATGTCTGCCTGCACAGAGTCGACCTTTACAGTCCCCTTGGTCAAAGGTTAATGGGTTACTATGCAGTCATGAAAATTATAATTGTGAAAACGCTTATGAAGACATGGGCTAGAAATATCTAGAAAATATTGTTAAGCAAAAAAAGTACAATATGAAATGTTAAATATGCCGCAATTACAACTATATAAAATATGCATGCATACAGACAAGGGCTAGAAATGCATGCAAAAATTAAAATAATCATTGTATTAACATGTTGTGGTTGTTGCCATTTTCTTTATACCGCTGTAATGTTGCATTTTAATAATACATCAAAATACTTGTCTGTGGTTTAATTAAACTTGCCATAGCAGGGGATAGATTATAATGTCTTTGGAGGCCCATTTAGTGTTAGTTGAGGTTTTCCTGTCAATATAGTGAAAGGCGATTAAGATTTGTTACCTTTATTAGGGTATACAAATACACTTTTACTCCTCCCAAAAAATAAGCAAGCAAACAGTTAATGGAAGAGATTTATGCTGTTTCAAGATGGCAAACACCACAATTGTGGGGGGCCTTTTTTGTTTTGGTGGTAATGAAAGGGTTGGGGTCAGGTCAGTCTTTTGAGGTGAGGTCTGAAAATCAGGCAAATCTGATCCTCTGAGCACAGGTTAACCTCTGTGTTTCTGGGTGGAGAAGCTATGACGAATGGGGCCACGGGCCTGCCTTTCAGTACGTGAGGGTTAAGTGGGTTCTCGCAGAAAGTGAAGCCACCTGGTCTGCCTGTGCAAGCACCAGAAATGAAGTGCCGTGACCCAAATCACGCTGCTGATGTCTCCCTTTCAGTAACCTCTCTGTTTCTGCCTTGACTGTGGATTAACTGATAGGCTTTGATATTACATTGTTCTGTCTTACCATGTCAGCAACTCTTTTAGGGAATGGTATTCACCTTCTTAATGGGAGCTAAAATCGAATCTTTTATTAAACCTAATTACAGTGTTCTAAATGACTGGCCCAAGAAACAGCAGCTG
Source organism: Plecturocebus donacophilus (assembly GCA_004027715.1). NCBI lineage: Eukaryota > Metazoa > Chordata > Mammalia > Primates > Pitheciidae > Plecturocebus > Plecturocebus donacophilus. The sequence goes on along the minus strand of PVKP010023758.1, from coordinate 20,397 downwards.
ATGGTCTGAAGCTCTGCCCCTGTGCCCCTTAGTTAAACAGAATACTTTGTCCTCCTTTTCCTCTTCAACCCTGGTGAGCTGAGGCAATCTTTTTGTCTCTCTTTTTTTTCTTTTCTTTTTTTGAGACAAAATCTTGTTCTGTCACCCAGTCTGGAGTGCAGTGGCATGGTCTCTGCTCACTGCAACCTCTGCCTCCTGGGTTCCAGCGATTCTCCTGCCTTGGCCTCTCAAGTAGCTGGGATTACAGGCATGCGCCACCACACCTGGATAATTTTTGTATTTTTAGTTGAGGTGGGGTTTACCGTGTTGACCAGATTGGTCTCAAAACTCCTGACTTCAGGTGATCCACCTGCCTCGGCCTCCCAAAGTGCTGGGATTACAGGTGTGAGCCACCACGCTTTGCCAAGTTGAGGCAATCTTTAAGTCCTAACTGTATGTCCCTGGACTTCTGGTATCTTTTCCCCAGGGACAGAGCCCCTTGGTCAAAGCATAGTCAAGGTTGGGCCAGGCCAGCCTGCCACACTGTTGTGCCCTCAGCTCATTGGCCCGGGGTGTTGTGTCCAGGCCTCTTCCACCTGAGCTGTTAGGCTCTGTCCAGGGAACTGCCAGAGTTGTGAGTGCTGTGGAAGAAATGCCAAGTGAGGAGTGGCCCAAGGCTTTAGGCAGGGAGAGGGAGGGAGTATGAGGAGGGGCCGTGCAGGTGCCCCAGCCATGGAGTTCTCCCTGTGTCCTCCTCAAGGGTGGTTCAGAGGTGGGCTTTTATAAAGATACCTTCTGACAGTAGAACAGAGGACCTGAATTCAGTTACAGAAACCAACACTTCTAAAAATGCTTCTTGGCCGTGAGTGGTGGCTGGCATCTATAATCCTGCACTTAGGGAGGCTGAGGCAAGAGATCACTTGAGGCAGGGAGTTTGAGACCAACCCAGAACAAAGCAAAACCCCGTCTCTTCAAAAAGTTAGCCAGGTGTGATAGCATGCACCTGTGGTTCCAGCTACTCTGGAGGCTGAGGTAAGAGGACCCCTTGAGTCCAAGAAGTCGAGGTTGCAGTGAGCCATGACTGTGCCATTGCATTCCAGCTTGACTGATGGAGTGAGACCCTGTCTCCAAAAAAATTTTTTTTAAAAATTAAAATGCTCCTTGTATGTTTGAGATTGTATCCTGCTCTGGAGGAGAGTGAGGTGTTGATTTTGGCCTTTGTAATTAGGTAAACAGACATTCGCACCAATCATAGGGTAAGGGTTGGGGAGACACCATAAAGTGAACCAGAGCGATGGGATTCTGGGCGGAGAGATCACATACAGGCCTAGCATGAGTGGCCCTTGAAGGGTAGTTAGGACTGGTGGAAATGGGAGCCTTTCATGTCAGGGCACTATGTTGTGAGCTCTGTGGCCTTTTTAAACTTGCCAGCCACAGGAGTTGGTGCTGTTAGGCCCACTTCACTGATGAAGGTGTTGAGGCTCAGGAAGGGAGCTTCACTGATGAGGGAAATCATGAGTCCGGGTTTTACAGCTTGTGGGAGACTCAGACCTAGATCTTTACCTCTCAAAGCCTTTGGTCCCCTTTCCCCGAGTGCTGTAAACAGTTAGCAAACACAGGAAAGCAGGAAGGTAGGCTGGCAATGTGGAATAGTCAGATGGGGCTGATACGCTGGCTGGAAAGATGACCTGGGGTCAGATGATAAAGGGCCTTAAGCGGCCTGGCTTTGGGCGTTATTGTGAAACCATGGGCCCAAGGACACTGGGGATGATGGGAAACAGCCGGGTGACTTCCTGATAGTCATCCAGTCCTGAAGTGAGTCTCTAAATCTTTTTAACTTTCCCATCTGTTTAAAATACCACCCACTCTTGGGCCCCTACCAGTTTTTTAAAAGAAATACAAAACAGAAAAAAAAATACAATTGACCCTTGAACAATATAGGGGTTAGGGCACCAACCCCTGGCACAGTGAAAAAAAATCCATGTATATCCTTCTGAAACAATTCTATTAAAAAAATCATGTATTACTTTTGACACTCCAAAACTTAAACTACTAATAGCCTACTGTTGACCAGAAGCCTTACTAATAACATAAACAGTCAATTACCACGTATTTCACATATGTATTATTTATTTATTTTAAAGACGGGGTTTCACCGTGTTGGTCAGGCTGGTCTTGAACTCCCGACCTCAGGTGATCCGCCCGCCTTGGCCTCCAAAGTGCTTGGATTATAGGCGTGAGCCACCACACCCGGCCCACATATGTATTTATGTATTCTTATAATCAAGTAAGCTAGAGAAAAGAAGATGTTATTAAGAAAATCATAAGAGAAAATGTATTTGCCTTTCTTAAGTGAAGTAGATTATCATCAAGTTCTTCATCCTCTTTGTCTTCACATTGAGTAGGTTGAGGAGGAGGAAGGGGAGGGGTTGGTCTTGCTGAGGGGTGGCAGAGGCTGAAGAAAACCCATGTATAAGTGGATCCGTGTAGTTCAAACGTTCAAGGGTCACTAGTGGCACAAAGTAATAGCCACCTGTCTTCTGTGGTCGAAGCTTACCTCCTAAGCATGGCTGTCATCTTCTGTGTTTGTGCACACGCACTGCACAGGTACAGCTATGTGTGAGAATGTGGCATCACACTAAATACGTGTACCTGCTTTTCCCACCAGTGCTTGTATTACCATGCCCCTGACTTGGTGATTTTTGATGGCTGCCACAGCTGTGTACGATTTCATCCTGCGGCCACTTGGTAATTTATTTCATCTGTCTGTCACATCTTAACAGGTTTGGTTTCTTTCCCACACAGATCCTGAAATTCCTGTTCAGGTCGCTCAGGATATTGAACCTCATTTGGGAGCCTTGTTCACCCATATGTTAGAGGTTGGGACAATAGAGGACTTGAGGCTGGTGATGCAGTGTGTTCTCCAGGGACTGGATGTCAGTAACATGTGGAAAGCAGATGTGCAGGTGGGTGGCTTCTCCCTCCTTGTGTAGCAGGCTCAGAAACCATGTCAGCTCAAATGGGGAAACTGATTTGAGTTGTGGTGTCACCCCTAAAACTAAACACATTCGAACTGGTAAAGACTCTAAGCAAAGAGGGAGGCTGTGAGAGGGAGCCGTGGTTGGGACAGCCCAGGCTGCAGTGTAGGGAGGCCTTAGTTTTCAAACGGGAAGTTTTTCAAATTATAGATGTGTGGTCTTAGCACGTCAAATACCAAGTATTATGTAGTCACAAAACTGATACATAAAAAGGTTAAATTCTGCTCATTCTTTGCGGAAGACCTTTCGCACCATCCTTTTTGAAACGTGGCCCGAGTGGGCCATACCGCCCTCATGCCAGCATTTGAGAAGCACTTAGGTTAGCCTACCCACTTCAGTTCCCATGGAAGTCACTAATACAGCCTGCGTGGTGTTGCATTTGTTGAGTGCCTTTGCATAGAGCTCACATGCGGGATTTGCCTCTCTGAGTGCTCCTGGGCACTGGACCAGTCAGATGTTGCCACTCTTACACAAAGAAGGCCACAGAGCCAATGGTTGGTGGGGCAGAGACTCCAGCCAGGGTCTCTGGCCTAGGCATATTCTGCCTCATGAATGGCTTAGTGACTCCTGGTCGTATATAGCACACTGGTATTGGGTACTGATTTGGACAGAAGAGCTCGAGAGGCTAATCTGGGAGCTTACAGGGAGGGGTGTAGGTCAGGTCTGAGGCGGGCAGCAGGGAGAACCTGGTCTTCTCTCTGGTCCTTTTTGTCGTGTACCTCTGTAGCATGATTGGGCGACAGCTCTGAGAAGGACTCCAGACCTCTGGGCTTCCCTTCAGCAAGCCAAGAGGAAAGAAACCCAAATTTCTATTTGGACCAGTCAGTCAGGAGACTTCCCAGAGGAAGTGAGACTCTAGCATGCAGTGAAGAATGCAGGGAACTTGGTTGGGGCAGCAGGGGGGAGGGGAGGGGAGGTGTGCACAGTGCAGGAAGCGTGTTGGGTTGCCAGGAGCAGGGGATGTGCAAGTGTGAGAAGATGGACAGGGAAAAGTGGTGCCAGCAGGCGGGCCTGCTAGGGCGGTACAGCCTGTAGGTGGGCAGGAGGGTGAGAGTGGAGACAGGACTTTGGGATGCGCATAGTCAGAGGGAGCAGGGAAGGGAAGAGAGCGAAGGGCAGAAGCCAGGAGTTTGGCTAGGGTTGTGGTGCTACACAGCATGAGGGGAGAAGAGGCTGGTGTGAGGCTGAAATAGAAACTGACTGACAGTGTGAAATGCCTGGTACTGGGTCAGTTTTTTCATATAGGCACCCAGTAAAGTTAAAGCTCCACCCATGTCTCATGGTTTAAAACCTTATTTTTCAAAGGGGAAGTTTCTCAAATTACAAATGTGTGGTCTTATGTGAAATACTAAGTATTACATATTCACAATAATGATCCATATAAAAGTTATATTTGGCCGGTGCGGTGGCTCATGCTGTAATCCCAGCACTTAGGGAGGCCGAGGTGGGTGGATTATATGAGATCAGGAGGTTGAAACCAGCCTGGCCAACATGGTGAAACCCTGTCTCTACTAAAAATACAAAAATGAGTCGGGTGTGGTGATGGGTGCCTATAATACCAGCTACTTGGGAGGCCGAGGCAGGAGAATTGCTTGAGCCCAGGAGGTGGAGGTTGCAGTGAGCTGAGATCGTGCCATTGCACTCCTGCATGGGTGACAGAGTGAGACTTGGTCTCAAAATTTTTAAAAGTTAAATTCTCCTCATTCTTTGCTTAAGACCTCTCCCACCATCCACTTGGAAACATGTGACCCAATTGGGCCATACTGCCCTCATGTCAACGTGTGACACCTGTGACCACAGCACTTAACCTGCTTGTTTTCCTATTTTCCTCCAGCCCCTCCTATCTGTAAGCATGCATCGTTCAGTGAAGTAACAGCCAGCATCCCCTGCGTGGACAGAAACTTGACAACACAGGCTCTCTATAATTAGGTCACAGTGTGTGACCCTTGTGCAGTTCACTGTCCTGGCCCATTTACGTGTTTGGTTTAGTGAGATACTGCTGAGAGACCCTGAATTTGCCCCAGCTCTGCTCATCTTCTTCACTTCCTTCCTGTGTGCCTGCTAATGTGAAAGGCGTCCCCCTCGGGACTTAACCCTAAGCACGCCTTGTCCATGTCCCCTGACACCAGGGCTCTCAAGGGCTCCACTCCATTGCTGCATTCCCAGGGAACAGGCTTTGTCCTCAGGCAGAGTTCTTAGGAGAGAACGGGCTACCTCTCCTGCTAAGTTTTTTCTTTTTCCTCAGGCCGTTGTGTCAGCTGTTACATTGCTGAGGCTGTTACTGAACTGCCCACTCAGTGGAGAGAAAGCAAGTCTGTTGTGGCGTGCGTGTCCCCAGATAGTCACGGCTTTAACAGTGAGTGCCCTCTGGAGAGGTATTCTCCAGCTCCTCCCCTCTGTCTTCCTTAAAGACAGAAGTCAGCCTTTTGGGGTCTGCTGCTGTGTGGCTTTATGCAGAGTGTGTGTGGGCTGCTGCTTCGTGAGGATGGTGGTGAGCAGGATGCCAAGTTTGCGTGTCTTGCCTGAACACATTGGTATTAGCAGTTGGAGCAGTGGAATGGAGGTGGTATTAAGGGATATTTAGTAGCACTGGGAAGGGTCAGACAGGCAGTAAAAAAAAGGATGTAATGATAAAGGGAGGCTATTGTGGAGGCCTGTTTAATTTTTAAAGTTTTATGTTTTATTATTTTTTTAGAAATGGGGTCTCACTGTATGGTCCAGGCTAAGGCGACATGGCTATTTGCAGGTGCAAACAGTGTTCTGCAGCCTCAAACTCCTGGCCTCAAGTGATCCTTCTGCCTCAGCCTCCCAAGTCACCAGGATTATAGGTGCATTGTCGATCCCTGTTTAATCACATGATAATAGAAGGAATTCTGGGCTTTCTTTGTCCCCACAAAATGTTGTGATTAGTTTAATGCACTCATTTATTTGTAGGAGTTTTGTGTGTATGCGCACGTGTGTGTGTGTGTGTGTGTGTGTGTGTATGTGTGTGTTTAAGGCCTATGATACAATGAGAATTAAATGCTTTATAGGATGGGATAGTAATGTTGCAGATATTTTGTTATTTTGTTACGATCTTACTCAAATGTTAAAATTTGTGTCCAGTTGTTGCTAGGCTGTTTGTTTCACTAGAACAAAAGCCTGGCTCAGATTGGGACTGTCTCCTGCCCTCTGAAAACCCTGACCTGAGTGTTTTTACACTTAGATCCAAAGAAGCAGTATATATTTTACCATCATCCTCTGCACTAATTCAAGCTGTTGCCACCTGAGTTAGCACTGGCCGGGGTTAGCATGTTCCTGGGGCAAAGGATCTAAAAAACAGACTTAATGTTCTCTCTTGTTTTCAATTTGGCTGCTTTGTCATTTTCCTGAGCATCCACATTGGTGGATGGCAAGGGTCATTGTCACCAAGTGTGTGTGGTGAGCATCAGGAGAGGCATGTGGGCTGTAAAAGGAGGTGACCCATGCTGACGAGCGGGCAGAGTGTTGATGTGTGTGGTAAGCCCGCACCGACAAGAACACCAGGGTAGAATCCGCTTATGTCCACCCAAACGGTGGAGCAGGAGTCCACACAGCCAGAATACCCAGCAGAACGGTGAGCATTGTGAGAGACAGGACCCAAAAGGTCTCACCAGGGCTGCTGTGTGCCTCAGAAGGAGGGTCACAGGTGAGCTCTCTCAGGTTATGTAGGTAAGACTTTGAGCTGTTCTTCCTCTTGGGTCTGTTCTCTTTATTTCCTAGATCAGTATTTGGATATCTTTCACTAGAACTGATTTGTAAGAAACTTAACAAATGGTATTTAACTGCTCGCTGACCACATCAATTCATTTGGATCACATTTTTACTGCAGTCACTCAGTGCTGCAGTGTTTGTGTTATTTCCCTGGAAAATTACTTTCATTTTTTCCTCTATCTCATCTTGCCCTTTAGCTCCTAAACCGAGAAGCTTGTCAGCAGCAGCCTGTGTCCCTCACAGTGGTCGAGCCTGTCTTAGACGTCCTGGCTGCACTGCTGCGGCAGGGGGAGGAGGCCATCAGCAACCCCCACCATGTCAGCCTGGCCTTCAGCATCCTGCTCACTGTCCCTTTGGACCATCTGAAGCCACTGGAGTATGGAAGCGTCTTCCCGAGGCTGCACAACGTTCTTTTCTCGATCCTGCAGTGTCACCCTAAGGTGAGAAGGAGGGAGACAGTGTCAGGCAGCTTTTCCTCTGTGAGCAGGGTACTTTTAAGTCTATAGAAAGGTGGCAGCAAAACTTTACTGTTGCAGGATAATAATAAAATTAATGATTTGCTAGGCAAACTTTCTTTTTTTATTTCAGAGCTGAGTGGTTTCTCAAGCACAAAAACTCTCGACCTTTGTACTGTGCTTTTCTAGCGATGTTTTTCTTCGTTGGATCTGGTGCTTTGAATAGTGTTTGGATACTACAGGTTGAACATTTCTAATCCCAAAACCAAAATGCTCCAAAACTCAAAACTTTTAGAGTACTGACATCATGCCACAAGTAGAAAATCCCACTCCTGACCTCATGTGATTGGTTGCAGTCAAAAATTTGTTTCATGCACAAAATTATTTAAAATGATTATATACAGTTACCTTCAGCTTTGTGTATAATGTATATAAGGTGAAACAAAAATGAATCTTTTAATTATATTTAGATGGGTCCCATCTCCAGGATATCTCGTATGTACAAATATTCCAAAATCTGAAATCTGAAACACTTATGGTCCCAAAGCTTTAGGATAAGGGTTACACAATCTGTGCTATTTAAGGAAGCTCATTAGAAATTATTCTGTTTTTGCTCACCACATATTTAAATAAGTCACTCACTTGCGTAGATCTCTTGTTGGGCTTATAATTCAAATGGATGTGGGGAATGAGGCATCCTGAGTTGCAGTTTCATAGTATGCTCCTTTTTAAGTTAAACTGAAACTAGGGCTAAATGTCCCACAGAAAAAAACTGCAGTTCAGCTAACATTTAGTGAACATTTGATATGTTCCACTCCTATAGCAAGCCTGTGAAAGAGGTGGTAATCCAATTTTATTGATGAATAAACTGAGGCTCAGTGCCATCAAATGATTTCACCAGTTACTTAGCTGAGTCTAAACCTGAGACTCAAGACTGTTGTTATCTTTGAGCAGTGTTCTTTTCATGGTGCCACCACTATATGTGTGGCTGACTATATGTGTAGGAACTCATAAATAAGACAGTTAATGCATCACTTAATGACAGGGACATGTTCTGAGAAATGTGTCCTTAGGCATTTTTGTTGTGTAAACACCATAGATCATATAATATTTTCACAAACCCAGATGGTACAGCATACTACACACCTAGGCTATGGGGTATAGCCTGTTGCTTCTAGGCTACAAACCTATATAGCACATGACTGTACTGAATCCTGCAGGCAGTTGTAACACAATGGTAAGTATTTGTGCATCTAAACAGAAAAGTTCCATTAAAAATACAATCTTATAATCTTATAGGACCACTGTTGTTTATGCAGTGTGCCTTTGACCAGAGTACTGTTTTGTAGCGCATGGCTGTGTGCTATATATTCATGCATATTCAGATACTTTTAAGTGTTTTGATGTCCTAAGGATAGAAACCTGCCAGCAATTCAGTTTTTAAGAAAAATATTCTCTGGTAAGCTACTCATGAAATTGGATCTAACTAAAGCCTTCCCCCGTTAACAATTGCCTTTAGCCCTGTTTATCTTGTCAGCATCTTTGTTATGAAATCTCTCTGCTGATACTGGATTTGTATGTGACTGTACAGTATAAATGCACTGCATGTAAATTGCAAACTGTAATTACAGATCTTGCAAAAGGTGCAAGATTTTGTGAAGTTGATGAAAATAATATTAGAAAGCACCTTGATTCTTCCACAAAACCATTAGCAAATGACCATTTGGTGGAATTAGATCGTGTAATGAATGGAGAAAATTGACAAGGATAATGACATGGCATTACAGTAAAAATGATTGATTAATCATAGCTCACTGTCATCTGTTGGGGTTGGGTAGGGAACCTGATGCACGATCAGTGTCAGCTGTGTGCATAGTAGGCCCACATTGATGTAAGCATCCAGCTAGAATCCTCTCAGGTGCCTCTAAAGAGTATAGCAAGAAGTCATCATGGCCAGCATACCCAGCAGAACCATCAGCAGTGAATGCTATTCTAAGCACTTTACATGGCTTAGCTTGTTTAATCCTCATGACAACCTATCATCCTCATTTTGAGGATGAGGAAACTGAGGTGCATACATACAGAAAAAAGCTTGATGATTTGTTGAAGACCACATGAGGAGCCAGAGTGTGAACCCAGATAGTTCCGAAAGGGTTTGTGTGCTTTCCATCAGTATGATAGCAAAGGATTGAGAGAGGGTCCTTGGGGAACTGTATGAAACGCTGAAATACTTTTGCAAAAATGACCTCTTTCTGAACATGCTGCAAAAAGTCAATAATTTGACATAAAGAATGTGGTATTCTGCTATCAAAAATTTTGTTGGACAAATTATACCAAAGAGAATAATCCCAACACTTGATTTCCTCTCTAGTCACTCTAATATGTGGTGCAGCGCTGTCCAGCAGTGTTCAGCAGTGGTGGGCGTGTGCTGTGTCTCTATCGTCCAGCATGGTAACCACTGGCCACCGGTGTCTTGACCACTTGAAATGTGGCCAGTATAACTAGGAACTGAATAGTTAATTTTATTTAATTCTAGTTAATTTAAATGTATGTAGTCACATATGGTGTATGGTGTTCTGTTGGTGATGGTTGTAATTCAGACCTAAAGATGATTGAGTATAAAAGAAGCATGTTTGTCATTGGAATCCCATTTTTCTTTTTCTTCTTCTTCTTTTTTTTTTTTTTTTTGAGATGGAGCCTCACTCTGTCGTCCAGGCTGGAGTGCAGTGGTACAATCTCGGCTCACTGCAACATCTGCCTCCTGGGTTCAAGCAATTCTCATGCCCTGGCCTCCTGGGTAGCTGGAATTACAGGCACCCACCACCATGCCTGGCTAATTTTTGTATTTTTAGTAGAAATGGGCTTTTACCATATTGCCCAGGCTGGTCTTGAACTCCTGACCTCAGGTGATCTACCTTCCTTGGCCTCCCAAAGTGCTGGGATTATAGGCATGAGCCACTGTGCCTGGCCGAAATCTCATTTTTCAAGATGAAGTTTTCAAGCAGACCTTTTCACCACTATTAATTGAGAGGCTTTGGTCCCCATTTTAAGTGCATTTGTTTTACTTAATTTTTTTTTTTTTTAGTACCAATGATATTTGAATATATCTATTAGTACTGTTCCTGTTATTGTTTATTTCTATTGATTTCTAGGCTGGATTAGCACCAGCTTAGAGTGAAAGGTATAGACTCAGCAAATTCCAAACCAGGATTGCCCCATAGACTCCTGAAGTTATGCCATGTGGGGTCTGTATCCCAGATAGTTAAAACAAGGGTCAAAGAATCCAATACAAGATGGGTGAGCAGTGATACCAGCACCCCCAGGCAAAAGGATGTGGCTACCCTTGAGCACACACAACTGTTTTGGGTGTCCCGATAGACAAGGCTAAGAAAGAAGTATGAGCTCCTTTAAAGTAGAAAAAAATAATCATGTGTGTACTTTTATATTCTGTTATCTGTCATTACAGGTAATGCTGAAAGCCATCCCTTCTTTCTTGAACTCTTTCAATAGATTGGTGTTTTCAGTTATGCGTGAAGGGCGGCAGAAAGACAAAGGTAATTTGGAGTAACATCAGATACAGTTTCAAATGTATTTATCATGGGGTTTTGCTGCTAGCCACATGTTACTGACAGTAAAACTACTCAGTTGTGTTTAAATAAGAGAAACATTGATATCAAATGAATACTCAAAGTAATTTCTTTTGTTTAAATTTCAGATGGTCACATTTTATCCTATGTAAAACAGTGGATGAATCAGGCATCTCCTTATTGACATAGTTCCTTTTCTGGGGAAAAAAAATCAGATTTAGGAAATAGTTACTGAGCAAGTATATCATATAAAGAGGATATAAAAATGACTACAACCCCATTCCTGCCCTTAAGGAGCTTATAGTTGAAAAGGGAGATGAAAAGGAACAGGCAAGTATAGAGCAATCTCATAAAAGGGATAAGGTTCTGCTGCCGCTGTTCCAGCCTCACCTTGGCAAGGGTGTGTTTGTTTACTAGGGAAATACAGACTGCCATATGGCAGTAGCATTATAGTATATTATGTGTACAATTCATTTTTCAGCTTTGAAGTTTGTTGATTCTGGCTGAATTTCTAATTTGAGGGAGACTTTCATTATTTTAAAAATTGCTGGCCAGGTGCCATGGCTCATGCCTGTAATCCCAGCACATTGGGAGGCTGAGGTGGGTGGATTACCTGAGGTCAGGAGTTCAGACATAGCCTGGCCAACATGGTGAAACCCCATCTCTACTAAAAATACAAAAATTAGCCAGGTGTGGTGGTGGACACCTGTAATCCCAGCTACTTGGGAGGTTGAAGCAGGAGAATCGCTTGAGCCTGGGAGGTGGAGATTGCACTGAGCCAAGATCGCGCCATTGCACTCCAAGCTTGGGCAACAGAGTGAGACTCTATCTCCAGAAAAAAAAAATTGCAGTTATTTCTATTTTATATTGCAGTATTTTGAAATTGCATAGCATATACCAGCGCTTTACTGTCTGCTGTGCTAAGCACTAGATTAGGGTGTCAGCTCAGATGCTCTGGGACCATAACTCAACTTTGATGGTGTCATAAGACCCTATGACAGTAGTTCTCGACTAACTAGAAATACACGAGTGGTGCTCAACTTCTTCTTACCATTATGGTTCAGTTTTGTAGACTTAAGCAATAGCCCTTTAACCAGACAACTATTGAGAAAATGGAAAGGGCATTGTTAACACTAGGCTTCAATTCCTCTGCCTGGTTTTGGGATTGGTCAGTGGCACAGTTAGGTATTTCGCTTCTTCCTGTGTCTGGTGCAGAGCATGTCAGCTTAATATTGTGAATCGATTTAGGAGCAGCCTGAGTAAACAAGTTTCCCCTGCTGTGCCAGCCTCAGCCAGTTGGTGGTGGCTGCCTGCAGTTCTGTGTCAAGGCCTCTCCGATCATATCTGAGCTCAGCAAGAAAGAATCCCTGTTCTTGCAGTCATGTCTGCCTGGACTGAAGGCCAGGGCCTTGCTCAGCAGGGATAGAGCACAGCTTGGTCACACTGCCACAAGCGTGTCCTTTGTCATGTATTTGAGGAAGTACAGGAGCACATCACACTTCTGGGACTCTGTGGTGTGTTCATGTGAGTGTAGCTTCATCATATTATCTGCTAAGACCTTGTTCTCAGACATATTCATGGCGTAACTGAGTAGAGTTTTAACTTTTATTCTCTCTTTTATTGGTATGTGATGTGCTTTTTTAAATGAGCACACATTAAATTGGTGGCTGACATGACAAATGCCGTGTATTTGTGTTGCAAATAGCATGTATATGTTGAACAGTCTGGAAAGAGAACAGTTGATATTAGATATTAAAACATATCACCAGAGTATATTGTCTGTTGAAATGCTACATGAATGGTAACAGTTGACATAATTTTACACAATTACATTGATCTAGAAAAATTGCGTCCATAAAAAATGTTGGTATGCTTATTCAGGGTCTTTAAAAAAGGTATCATGTATTCTAAAAATCATCTTTATTGAGTTATGTACAATGTATACATAACAAATTGCATCTGTTCAAAGTATGCAATTTAATGGGTTCTATGTATGTATGAAACCATCCCCACAATCAAAATGCAGAATATATTCCATCATCCTTAAAAGATTCCTCTTGCTTCTTTGCACTTTTGTCTCCACTCTGGTCCCAGCCTCAGTCACCCATCTGCTTTTTGTCATTATGGATTCGTTTGTGTTTTCTGGAGTTTTATAAAAATGTGCCTACTAGGCTGGGCATGGTGGCTCACGCCTGTAATCCTGGCACTTTGGGAGGCCAAGGCAGGCAGATCGCGAGGTCAGGAGTTCGAGACCAGCCTGGCCAACATGATGAAACCGTGTCTTTACTAAAGATACAAAAAAAGAAAAAAATTAAGTGGGCATGGTGGCGCGCACCTGTGATCCCAGCTACTCAGGAGGCTGAAGCAGGAGAATCACTTGAACCTAGGAGGCGGAGGTTGTGGTGAGCTGAGAGTGCACCACTGCGCTCCAGCCTGGGCAACAGAGCGAAACTCTGTCTCAAAAATATAATAATAATAATAAATAAAACTATGCCTATCATTATGCTGAATGTTGGCAGGGAGAACTTCCCCATGGGCTGTAACTCAGGCTGTGGAGACACACATGCGATTAGGATTCCTGGGAGGAGTTTGTTAAGAATCTCTGGATGATCCTGACACCATATGGTGGGAAGAACTAGGAATCAGAAGTAAATCTAAGAAGACAGATGAATGTCTACTAATTTTAATTGAGTCCTATATCTATCCACCTATAAAAGGCACATACATAATTTCTGAAACTTAAGGAGGCAAAGACATAATTCATGGTATCTCATTTTTAAAATCATATGATGTCGGTAAATGATTTTCTCCCCTTAGGATAATTTCCAATTTTTTTCCATTTTATGCCTTTCTTGTAGAACTCAATCTTCTTTTTTTAGTAATCCTAGATTTCATCCTAAAAATGTTGATTACTATTCTGGTTAGACTCTTAAAAACACTTGGGCACTCTTGAGTTTTTTTAAGTGTCCATCCCTTTGTTGTGTAAGTAACTGTTTGAACATATGTTTTCCCTTATTCTGTTTGCAAAATAAGCCAGTTAAAGAGTCTAGGAAAACATGTTAACATTTGAGATAATTTTCACCCGTATTATAACAGAAGAGTTAAAATATGCTGTTTTTGAACTAATTGGTTGGGGAACACTTTGCTGTCTGTAGGAAGTACAGATGACCTGCCCATGGTCCTGAAGTGTGCACGCCTGGTTGAAAGGATGTACAGCCACATTGCCACACAAGCTGAGGAGTTCACTGTGTTTTCTCCATTTATGGTGGCCCAGTACGTGTTGGAGGTACAGAAGGTAAAATTGGGTTCAATGTCTTTCACCAAGTGCTTCTGTTTATGGTTCTTAAGCAGGTTTTCTCAACCAAAATGGCAAGCGATGTTGTGGGTATGACAGTTCTCTGTTGCTGTATGCATGTTTTAGACAGGGTTTCGCTTGCCCATTCAGGCTGGAATGCAGTAGTGCAATGATAGCATACTATAACTTCGAACTCCTGGTCTCAAATGATCCTCCCACCTCAGCCCCCCAAGTAGCTAGGACTACAGGCATGTACTACCACACCCTGCTAATTTTTAAATTTTTCTAGAGATGGAGTCTTGCTATGTTGTACGGGCTGGTCTCAAACTCCTGGCCTCAAGTATTCCTCCCTCCTTAGCCTCCCCCAGTCTCTGGAGTCCTGTTTCAGGGTATTTAGCAGCATTTCTACAGGGTTTTTGTAAGGACCAACTGAAATGACATACAGAAGGCTCAGCAGTGCCTTGTATACAGAAAATGCTTGATTATCTGTCTTGCTCCAGTGCAAACCTTGGGGTCTATTTTGATTAGTTTCTTGTGTCATATAAAAGGAGAGGAAATGTTACCCAGGTCCAAGAACAGGAGCTCTCTTAGGACCAAGCTTAATGGAGACTAGAAAGAGGGGTTCTACTGGGGAGGTTGCAGTGAGCTGAGATCATGCCACTGCGCTCCATCCTGGCAACAGAGCGAGAGTCTGTCTCAAAAAAAAAAAAAAGAAAGAAAAAAAAGAAAAGAGAGGTTCTAGATCTCAGGGTTCCAGGGTCCCCTCAACTGCAAGAGAGTTCATGTATCTTTACTCTGCGGGTCTGTCATTCATGAGACTCAGCTGCTTTCAGACACTCAAAGTAGATGACAAGGTGGAGATACAGGTAGTTGTTCAGATAGATAAAGAAAAAAATATATCTTTGTCCAAATTAATCGGACTTTTTGATTCAGTGTACTGGATAATTCATTATTCTACAGTTTTTTTGTTTGTTTGTTTGTTTGTTTGTTTGTTTTTTGAGATGGAGTTTTGCTCTTTCACCCAGGCCAGAGTGAAGTGGCGTGATCTTGGCTCACTGCAACCTCTGTCCTCTGGGTTCAAGCAATTCTCCTGCCTCGGCCTCCCGAGTAACTGGCATTATAGGCGCCCACCACCATGCATGGCTGATTTTCGTATTTTTAGTAGAGACAGGGTTTTGCCATGTTGGCCAGACTGGTCTCAAACTTCTGGCCTCAGGTGATCCACCTGCCTTGGCTTCCCAAAGTGCCAGGATTACAGGTGTGAGCCATCTCACCCAGCCATTCAACAGTTATCTTACTTTGAAATGTCACTGTGCTATTTTCAAAATTCCACAGGACCCTGTGTGAACCATAGTAAGTTCACTGCAGACCTTTGTAAATCTAGGCTGTATAAAACTTGGTTTAAATTGATTGTGACAGGCTTGAGCAAAGTGCAGTGTATTCTTCTGTCTTCTGTATGTATTGATATACATTTACATTGTGTTCGATCTCTCTGTAAAATATCCATTTCCCCTTTGTAAATCTTGTAAGAACAGTAGTAAAATCACAAGTAAACTTGTTAGGGTAGAGGTGTCAGCATTTCTCCAAGGAGGTTGAGCTGAATGGGCATCCTTAGAAAACCTGGAGCTGCATCAGTTTTCATCCCTGCTCCTGTTTTAGGTAAATCTAGAATACTAAATAATTTCTACCCCTCTGGCCTTGCTCACCTGGGCAGGCGGCAGTGCCTGTCCTGTGGGTGGGGAGGTGGGGGCAGCCTGGCCGTGCAGGTGCAGGGCTGTGTGGGGCCCACACCTGGTAAGAGCTGTGGGTCTTGAGAGCACTTCATCCAGTTGTCCTTTGACCAAGATGTGGGCTTGTAGTTTGGTTTCCTTGCAGTTATTTAGCCTTTTTATGGAATCTTGGTATTTCCCAAGCACACCAGTCATTAATATGTAAGCTTTTGATGAAAGAAAAGCTGGCATTATTTTCTGTCTTACTGAATAATAAAATGAGACATAGTAATATCACTTCACTAAGGTCCAAGAAGAGAAGCAGTAATTTGAACCCTTAAGTCACTAATTATTATTCTGAGATTGACTTTATGAAAACACTCTGGCTTCCTGGCCTCATTATTCATGTGTAATTTATTCTCATCGGTTATATTTTTATTTTTAATCTTGAAAGCCAAAGGCCTTGGGAATTATCTAGGGCCATAGCCTCCCAGAATCCACTGGCACCACGGTCTGTGTTTTATCTTTCATTTGTTTTTAAATTCACTAATGAAAAAAAAATGTTCCATATGCATATTAGAGGCTTCTACTGAGAGAGCCATAAATCTTTCTAGACCAGCGTGTTGAAGTTTAATTAAATGCTAGATGTAATGCTAAATAGATCTCCTTTGCATTTTCCTTGTGCTTCTGTGGAGTTGAGTATTGCTGGTGGGACCTGTCAGTAGTCAGGGAAGACAACCTGGGGAGATGTGTTAGTCAAGAGAAGGGGCAGCTGCGGAGGCCTGCTTGTCTTCTTTCCTCCAAGGAGTAATGGGTCCCTGTGGAAACGTGCAGGGAAATTATGGTTACTTTCATCTTCTTTTTTGCCCCTAGACAAAATTTACAATATCCTCTACAGATGCTCCTTGACTTAGGATGGGGCTGTGTCCCAATAAAACCATACTATGTTCAAAATATCATAAATCGAAATGCATTCAGTACTTGATAAACCCATTGTAAAAGTGAAAAAATTGTAAGCTGAACCATGATTAAGTCCAGATATTCCTTGACTTGATGCAGTTTTATCTAGATAAATCCATTGTAAATTCAAAAAATGTTAAGTCGAAAAGTGTTAAGTTGAACCGTCTTAAGTCAGGGACCATTCGTATGTTGATAGCTTGGAATAAATAGTTTGTGCTGCTTATCCTATCTAAAATTATTTTAAAGCTACTTAGTGGTGTTTTCATTTGTTGGCCAATGATCTTAGTGTTGTAGAAACTGACTTTTTTTTCTTGTTTCAGAAATAAGTAATCTGAAACCTAAAGATTTAAAGTGGTTGTGTTGTCTGAAACCTACTGGCCTTCCTTCCTACCCCCAGAGCTTTTGCTGGAGGCTGGCTACATTTTCACTACTGAGATATTGTGTGAAGTAGTAGTTCAGAGCATGGGCTCTGGGCTTAGGCTGCCTAGGTTCAAGTCTCAGTGCTGCCAGTTATTAGCTGTGTAACCTTAGGGTGGTCACTGAGCCTCATTTTTTAACCTTTGGAAGTGGAATTATTTATTTAGTAAGCGATAATTCAATGAATGAACAAGTAGTCCACTTATAAAGCCCTCACCTTGCCAGTATGATCCAGGACTTTGTTTGTATTTTTGTCTGTTTTTTGTTTTGTTTTGTTTTGTTTCTTTCCCTCCCAATTACCTTGCTGTAAGATTCACAGTCAACCCATTCTGTCTTCAGTCCTTGAGTGTTCCTATCATCTATAAAATGGTAAACTTTAAGATGCTCACTTGTCAGAAATTGCTGAACTGTCACATGAAAAGGATCATAACTTTGATGAATAGCATCATCTTAAAGACAGAAACAAATTGCCTCTTTAGGAATGTACTTCCCAATGGTTGCCTTTGTGAATCACTTCTTCTGGTTAATAAATATGTCCTCATTAGAAACTGTTTGCAGAGACGCATTAACTCTTTCAGGTTATCAGGGTAGCAATATATAATGATCAGCCAAATTCCAGGCCTGTCTGCTGGTACTTCACCACTGCTTTAGTTTTTTTCTACTTTTTAAAAGTAATGGTAAAATACATAGAGTATAAGGTGAATTTTACCAGCTTAACTGTTTTATGTGTGCACTTCAGTAGTGTTACATTCTAATATTGTGCAGCCGTCACCACCATCTGTTTCCAGAACTCTTCATTACGACTGCTTTTTAGTTTCAGTTACTAGGGTTTCAAACGGTTCAGCCCACATTTAGTTGAAACCTGAATGGATGTGGTAAGCGCAAGGAGAATGTGCTCCCCCTGCCGTTTTGGTTGTTTTGATACTAGTCTTGAGTCTCTTCTCTGGAAGTTTGGGTGGAGCATCAGATATAGCCAGGTTGGAGATGGCAGCCACCCCCACTTCTGTGCTCCAGATTTTAGTTAACCCTGAACTTCAGGGAGAAGGGCAGCTTTAGGCACGAGGACCAGTTCAGCCATTCCAGGGCTGTTAGAAATTAAGTGTATATTGTGCTTTCTTAACAAAAAGAATCTATTAAATGGCAATCATGAATCATTTCTGCTCTTGGGTGATATGATGTGATCTAATTACTAGTGTAGGCTTATCAGAGGTCTATTCTGGTAGCGTTAGAACCTGCCTGCTGCCTTGCTTTGTGGTGAGATGGGGTCATAGTCTTATAGTGAACGTTGTTGTCATTGTCCCACAGGGTTGGTGTAGTTTTCAAGGTGATTGACAGTGTGGAAGAATTTGACACCATGGGCAGGCAGCGTATCTTCTTATAAGGTTTTTAAATGTAAAGACTCCAGCTTTTTAAAATGCCCCTGGTAAACACATAAGCATCATTTACTGAATAGCAAAGCCACCCTTGTGCTTTCATGGGGTTTTATTCCAGGTTTATGTTTGCTTGAGTTAGCTTCTATTTCCCCAAAGTACAAACTTTAAAAATATGTGTATTTAAATTTTAACATAGCAACAAAATTATATTTTTAAAGTGAATGTCAATCTTTTCTCAAGTTGGAGACCAGTTTGAAACGACTTGTCAGTGCTTCCCAAGGCATTGTCGGCAGGAGGTGGGGCTTGATCTCTGCCCCCAATTGTTCTCACAGAGGTTTGCCTTTTCCCCAGGTGACCTTATATCCAGCTGTGAAAAGTCTGCTGCAGGAGGGCATTTACCTCATCCTGGACCTCTGCATCGAGCCTGACGTCCAGTTCCTGCGGGCCTCGCTGCAGCCGGGAGTGAGAGACATCTTTAAGGAGCTCTATAGTGACTATCTCAAGTACCACAAGGCCAAACATGAAGGAGAGAAAAGATATACTGCCTAAGGCCCTGGGACAGAAGTGCCACCAGGGATATTGTCCCGAGTGAGGCTTTGTTTGCCTTGTGGTCTGAAAGAGCTGGAGAATGAAAGACTTAAGATGTTCTAATTTGTAATATTGGTATGCATAGAAAATCCTTTGGGGTTTATGTAGTATATTCTGATGTATTTTATATCATATTTTTCTTACTATTTTTTAATACATAGTTTTATGCAGTAAGTATTATAGTAGAATCATGAAAATAGACCCTGGAATGAGATTAAGTCAATAGAAAAATGTCTTACTCTCAGGACCTTCCTGTGTTTGGTTCTAGTCTTGGCTCAGTAGTTTGGTGTTCCCTAGTCCACACTAGGAACTACGTAAAACTTGGCTTTTTACTTTGGGTACATGGGTATATAATTCATCCCTGTTTAAATATCCTTGCCTTTTAAATTCTTCAAGTCACATGGGAAGTATTCTTGAAATGTCACTTTTTCTGCCTTCCCTCTAAATACGCTTTCTGAAGAAGCCAGGGGGAGTTAAGAATCTGTGGCCTGAGGTGTCTGCTCTGGGCAGGGATGGCAGGCACTTCAGGCAGGTGGGTGATCTTTAGCACAGGTGCCAGGGTCTTGCCTGTTCCTCCTGTGTTAGTCCTGTGAAGTTCATTTAGGAATTTTTTTTTTTCCTATTCAGTTTAAGAAATAATTCTAATTGTTTTTTCTTATTGCTTAAGCAGTATATTTTCATTATAGCAACCTCAGAAAAGAAAAATAAAGGCATAATTTTAAAAACGCACTCATAGTCTTAGTTACCCAGACCACCTCTGTTGTCACTTTGGAGTGTCTTGTTTTAGTCCTTTTACTATGTGTATGTATATAGCTGTACATAGAAATAAATATATTCTAGCTAAATTGGATCATAAGTGCATTTTTTTAAAGTCATCTTTTTTCCTGTGTAATATTTAAGTAACGTTGGGTCAGTGAAAACATTCGACATGTATTTTTTATTGGATGCATAGTAGTCCATTGAGTAGATAATATTGTTTTATTTAATAAGTACCCCATGGTTAGACGTAGATATCTTTCCAAATTCTCTTTTATAGGTGGTGCTTGCAGCTGAACTATTTCCAGAAGATGAATTCTCATGAGTTGTATTATTTGTCAAAAAACCACATAATTTTTAAAGGATTTATATAAATATTGCCAAATGACCCCCTAGAATGTGTACTAATTTATTTTCCCACCAATGTGTCCACTTTTAATATCATTGAGTTTTGTTTGTTTCTTTGTGCTTCCTTGATAGGAGAGAGATATTTTGTTTTGAATTAAAT
>PVKP010023757.1:0-35903 GCA_004027715.1 Plecturocebus donacophilus | reverse complement strand
TGTGGGTAACCCGAACCTTCTCTCTGGCTGCCCTTAGCATTTTCTCCTTCATTTCAACCCTGGTGAATCTGACAATTATGTGCCTTGGGGTTGCTCTTCTTGAGGAATATCTTTGTGGTGTTCTCTGTATTTCCTGGACTTGAATATTGGCCTGCCTTGCTAGGTTGGGGAAGTTTTCCTGGATAATGTCCTGAAGAGTGTTTTCCAGCTTGGATTCATTCTCTTTGTCACATTCAGGTACACCTATCAAACGTAGATTAGATCTTTTCACATAGTCCCATATTTCTTGGAGACTTTGTTCATTCCTTTTTCCCCTTTTTTCTGTCATCTTGCCTTGTTGTTTTATTTCATCGAGTTGATCTTCGACCTCTGATATCCTTTCTTCTGCTTGATCAATTCGGCTGTTGAAACTTGTACATGCTTCGTGAAGTTCTCATGTTGTGTTTTTCAGCTCCATCAATTCACTTACGTTCTTCTCTAAGTTGTCCATTCTCGTTAGCATTTTGTTAAATCTTCTTTCAAGGTTCTTAGTTTCTTTGCATTGAGTTAGAACATGTTCTTTTAGCTCACAGAAGTTTCTTATTATCCACCTTCTGAAGCCTGATTCTGTGAGTTCATCACACTTATCCTCCGTCAAGCCTTGTTCTCTTGCTGATGAGGAGCTGTGATCCCCGGTAGGAGGAGAGGCATTCTGATTTCGGGTGTTCTCAGCCTTTTTGCACTGGTTTCTTCCCATTTTTGTGGATTTATCCACCTGTCATCTTTGTAATTGCCAACTTTCAGATTGGGTCTCTGAGTGGATGTCCGGCTTGTTGGTGATGAAGTTTTTTCTGTTTCTTAGTTTTCCTTTGGGGGGCGCCCCTTCCCCACAGAGCTGGGCCTTCCCGGGTTCAGCTGTGCTTGCTCTCAGTCCTCAGCGCTTGTTCTCCTTGTGGGGATGGGACCAGCGGAACCTTTGGGCACCCAGTCCTGTACACTCCACACCAAGAAGCGCTGCACCGGCCAAAAGAGTCGCGCTGGCGACCCGTGTGGCTCCTTCGCCGGGAATCTCCCAGTCTGTGGGTATCAAAAATTCGTCTGCAATTGCGGCATCCACTCGCTTTCTGTGCTTTCACTGGGAGCTACGATCCCGAGCTGCTGCTACTTGGCCATCTTGAATCTCTCCTTTTTTTTTTTTTTTTTTTTAACATGGAGTTTTTCTCTTGTTGTCCAGGCTGGAGTGCAGTGGTGCAATCTCAGCTCATTGTAATCTCTGCCTCCCAGGTTCAAACGCTTCTCCTGCCTCAGTCTCCTAAGTAGCTGAGATTATAGGCACACACCACCAGACCCGGCTAATTTTTGCATTTTTAGTAAAGACGGGGTTTCGCCATGTTGGCAGGCTGGTCTCGAACTCGTGAACTCAGGTGATCCACCTACATTGGCCTCCCAAAGTGCTGAGATTTTTGGCGTGAGCCACTGAGCCCAGCCTCTTTTTTTTTTTTTTTTTTCTTTTTTTAAAGCCTCTGAGACAAGTTCAACTATGCTGAGACTTAAAGGATAAATAGAAGGTAGGGAGGCAAGGTGGGCATTTAGATTAAGGAGGGAGAAAACAGTGGCAGAGAGAAAGTCTGGAAATGATAGAGAAGAGCCTGGTCGAATAACTGAAAAATAAATGCAATTTGTCTAGATGAATTACAAGGAAAAGAATGATGAGAGGTAAGGCTAGAGGAGTAGATACAGACTGAATAAAGAAGGGTCTTATAAACGGTAAGGGATTTGAGATTTATCCTGAGAGAAACAGAGCTTCAAGTTAAAGTGTTTTAAGCAGGGAAAGATCATTCTGGCTACTGTATTTAGGCAGGACCAACCACTGTGAGACCTGCTGTTACAGTAATTCAGACAAGACACACAAGTTACTGGGCCTTAGCTTCTGGCCATGCAATGCTGTAAAGATGGCAGTTGTAGTTTATATTGAGTCAGTAGAATCTGCTGGTCATGAAGAGTGATTGGGGGTGATGGAGGGTAGAGTCAGAGGTGACAGGTAAGTTTTGGTTTCATCAACTGTGTGAATGGTGACGCTATCCCTGTGATGTGGGGCAGAGGAGGAGGACTGTGGCAGAGGGGCAGTGGGCAAGATCAGTTCTGCACATGTTGAGTTTGAGGTGCCTCTTGCACATCCAGAAGTATGCAGCTGTAATCAAAACTGGAGTCTGCGGAGAGATAGAGGCATATTGATGGTAACTTAATTCCTAAGGCTTTAGGAGCTCACTAGGGGAGAGAGTAGTTTCACTATGTGTTTGGGGCAGGGCTTAATAATGGCTCGAAGAGGGCCGGTTGCAGTGGTTCATGCCTGTAATCCCAGCACTTTGGGAGGCTGAGGCTGGTGGAACACCTGAGGTCAGGAGTTTCAGACCAGCCTGACCAACATGGAGAAATCCTGTCTCTGCTAAAAATACAAAATTAGCCAGGCGTGGTGGTGCATGCCTGTAATCCCAGCTACTCAGAAGGCTGAGGCAGAAGAATCGTTTGAACCCAGGAGGTGGAGGTTGCGGTGAGCCAAGATCCCGCCATTGCACTCCAGCCTGGGCAACAAGAGCAAAACTCTGTCTCAAAAAAAAAAAAAAAAAAAAAAAAAAAAAAAAAAGGTGAGGAAGTGGGTGTGGTGAGTATATAATCAACTTCCTAGAAGTCAGTCTTGAAGGGGCAGCAAGCAAAGAAATAATAATAATAAAATCCAGCAGCTAAACGGGCTCATAGGGTTGAGGAAAGGCCTTTATAAAAATGGAAGATATCCAAATATCCTTAAATGTTTTAGTCAAAGGGAAGGACAAGTTGAAACAACAGGATAAGGTCTGAGAAGCCTGGGGTGGATGTGGAGCATTTGTGGCAGAGTTTAGCCTTAAGCAGGGAGCGTGACATCATTTTCAATTATAGGAGAAGGGAAGGAAGGAATCAAAGATGTAAGAGGGAGGTACACTTTCAGTCTGCGGGAGGGGTTTGAGAGTGTCTCTCTGTGGATTTCTTTTCTTTTGTGAATGCAAGATCATCTACTGAGAATGACAAGGGGAGAAATTAAAGGAGAGTAGAAAAAGTTTGAATTACCACCATGATTAGGGAAATATAGATAGATGGTTGGTTGTTGGTAGTTGCTGAATGCACAAGTGAATTTGGAGACTTCGAATTTATAATGAACCAATCTGGACTACTGAGTGATTTTTCTCCCATAGCACTGAGTGGACACCAACAGGTAAAGAGGCAGAGAAGGTGGACAGCTGGGCTGTTATATACTTGGCTTTTGCCCAATGGGCACACAAAAGAACAGTGGGGTAGGGAAGTGGTTGGCATCAGTGTAGGTGAAAGTTTACTCTGTGTAACCTAAGTTGTAGAGGAGAAGTGGAGCTGTGTGAGGCATGGTGAGGAGGGCCGAGAGGTAAAGGGAGTGGGGGTGGTTGTTAAGGGCAAGAACAGGTACAGTGGGAGTCATTGGGAAGGAAACCCTGGCAGGATAGGAGAGAGTCCTCAGACTGGGGAGTTTTGAATGCATTATTCCAGAGTTGGAGGAGCTTCAGGGATTGGCAAAGTCAGTGTGTCAGGGAAGTGAGTGGCAGAATTGGAGGGTGCAAAAAGTCATTAGAAATGAGGTCTGAGAAGATACTGGAATAAGGTGTTGGTTATATTGCCCATGTTGATGTGTAAGCCACCTCAAATGATAGCATATAGGGAAAAAAATAAGACTATGAACCATGTACTAAAGAATTCAATGAATGAAGGGAATGACTGAGAAGATGGCTGCAAAGAAGAAGGGCAGAGGATGCTAGTAACCAGTTAGCATAAGACTCAAAGTAATGGGGCTTTCTACACATGGACGAAGAATTAATTGTGTGGAATCGGCAATAAGGAGCAATGTGAATGCCAAACTTTCTTTCCATCTAAGCAGGAGAATTGTGGAAAAATTAGCAGCCTCCCTTGAAGGAGTTGCAAAAGAGTGACCTCAGAATTTCAGTTAAGGCACTGATAAGGAAAGAAAATTCATAGAAGAGGTTTACAGTAAAAGGAAGGTCACCACCCTGAATTAATGTCACTTATATTTTAGTAAAATGGACTAGACTAGCCGTGCTTCTCAAAGTGTGGATCTTAGATTAAGTGCACGACCACCACCTAGGAGCTTGTTAAAAACAGAAATTCTCGAGTCCAATACCAGATCTCTTGAATCAGAAATTTAGTGGGACCCAGCTATCTGGTTTCACAAGTTCTCCAGGTGATTCTGATAAATGCTGAAGTTTGAGAACTCTCAGACTAGATTTCCCTTCCTAAAATGAAGAGACAATGAAAAGTCAACAAAGGCAAATTGAGAGAAAGAGTTATAAGGCAAACATTTGATGTTTAAATAGATAACATGCACACTGTACAAAAGTGCAGAGGGATTGCAACAAAATCGTGGTCCTCAGTTTTATTGGCTTGCTCTAAACCACACATCAGTCATCGTGGGCTTCCTGTTCTTTATTCCTGTTCTCCATGGAGTAATTCAAACCTTCTCTACTTTAAGTTCTTCATCCTCCCTGAACACTTATTAGGTGATATTCTACCTACCACCAAGCAGGTGATATTACATCATACTTTATATAAAACATATCTTTAGACTTGAAAAAGGTCGCAACACATCTTCTCTTAGTTTGAGAACTAGCTATCATATTACAGACAAGCTTTGTGGATTTTTTTTTTGTTCTTGTTTTTCATTTCCTTGATGAATATTTTTATTCTTTTTAAAAATTATACTTTAAGTTCTGGGGTACATGTGCAGAATGTGCAGTTTTGTTACATAGGTATATACATGCCATGGTGGTTTGCTACACCCATCACCCTGTCACCTACATTAGGTATTTCTCCTAATGCTATTCTTTCCCTATCCCCCGAACACCCGCTATCCCTCCCCAGCCCTCCACCACCCCCAACAACAGGCCCAAGTGTGTGATGTCCCCCCAAAACCCTGTGTCCATGTGTTTTCATTATTAAACACCCACTTAGGAGTGAGAACATGTAGTGTTTGGTTCTCTGTTCTTGTGTCAGTTTGCTGAGAATGATATTTTCCAGCTTTATCTATGTCCCTGCAAAGAACGTGAACTCATCCTTTTTTATGGCTGCATAGTATTCCATGGTGTACATGTGCCACATTTTCTTTATCCAGTCTGTCATAGATGGGCATTTGGGTTGGTTCCAAGTCTTCACCATTGTGAACAGTACTGCAATAAACATAAGTGTGCATGTGTCTTTATAATGGAATGATTTATAATCCTTTGAGTATATACCCAGTAATGGGACTGCTGGGTCAAATGGTATTTCTAGTTCTAGATCCTTGAATCACCACAGTCTTCCACAATGGATGAACTAATTTACACTCCCACCAACAGTGTAAAAGTATTCCTATTTCTCCATATCCTCTCCAGCATCTGTTGTCTCCAGATTTTTTAATGATTGCCATTCTAACTGGTATGAGATGGTATCTCAATGTGGTTTTGATTTGCATTTCTCTAATGACCAGTGATGATGAGCTTTTTTTCATGTTTGTTGGCTGCACAAATGTCTTCTTTTGAGAAGTGTCTGTTCATATCCTTGGCCCACTTTTTGTTTTTTTCTTGTAAATTTAAGTTGTTTGTAGATTCTGAATATTGGCCCTTTGTCAGATGGGTAGATTGCAAAATTTTTTTCCCATTCTGTTGGTTGTAGTTCACTCTAATGATAGTTTCTTTTGCTATGCAGAAGCTCTTAAGTTTAGTTAGATCCCATTTGTCTATTTTGGCTTTTGTTGCCATTGCTTTTGGTGTTGTAGTCATTAAGTCCTTGCCCATGCCTTTGTCCTGAGTGGCATTGCCTAGGTTTTCTTCTAGGGTTTTTATGGTGTTAGGTCTTACGTTTAAATCTTTAATCTATCTGGAGTTAATTTTTGCATAAGGTGTAAAGAAGGGATTCAGTTGCAGCTTTTTGCATATGGCTACCCAGTTTCTCCAACATCATTTATTAAATAGGGAATCTTTTCCCCACTGATTGTTTTTGTCAGGTTTGTCAAAGTTCAGATGGTTGTAGATGTGTGGAGTTACTTCTGAGGTCTCTGTTCTGTTCCATTAGTCTACATCTCTGTTTGGTAGCAGTACTATGCTGTTTTGATTATTGTAGACTTGTAATATAGTTTGAAGTCAGATAGCATGATGCCTCCAGCTTTGTTTTTTTGTTGTTGTTGCTGCTGCTTTGTTTTGTTTGTTTGTTTTGCTTAGGATTGTCTTGGCTATGCAGGCTCAGTTTTGCTTAGAATTGTCTTGGCTATGCAGGCTCATTTTTGGTTCCACATAAAGTTTAAGGTGTTTCTTTCCAATTCTATAAAGAAAGTCAGTGGTAACTTGATGGGGATACCAGTGAATCTATAAATTTACTTTGGACAAAAAAAATGGCCATTTTTACAATATTGATTCTTCCTAACCATGAGCATGAAATGTTTTTCCATCTGTTTATGTCCTCTTTTATTTCCTTGAGCAGTGGTTTATAGTTCTCCTTGAAGAGGTCCTTCACATCCCTTGTTAGTTGTATTCCTAGGTATTTTATTTCTTTTGTAGCAATTGTGAATAGAGTTCACTCATGCTTTGACTCTTTGTTGCTGGTGTATAGGAATGCTTGTGGGTTTTGCACATTGATTTTGTATCCTGAGAATTTGCTGAAGTTGCTTATCAGCTTAAGGAGATTTGGGGCTGAGATGATGGAGTCTTTTAAATATACAATCATGTCATCTGCAAATAGAGACAATTTGACTTCCTCTTTTCCTAATGGGATACTCTTTATTTCTTTTTCTTGCCTGATTGCCTGGGCCAGAACTTCCAATACTATGTTGAATAGGAGTGGTGAGAGAGGGCATCCTTGTCTTGTGCCAGTTTTCAAAAGGAATGCTTCCAGTTTTTGCCATTTAGCATGATATTGGCTGTGGGTTTGTCATAAATAGCTCTTATAATTTTAAGATACGTTTCATTGATATCTAATTTATTGAGAATTTTTAACACAGAGGGCTGTTGGATTTTGTTGAAGGCCTTCTCCGCATCTGTTGAGATAATCATGTGGTTTTTGTCTTTGGTTCTGTTTATGTGATGGGTTATGTTTATAGATTTGCATATGTTGAACCAGCCTTCCATCCCAGGTATGAAGCCGACTTGATCTTGTTGGATAAGCTTTTTGATGTGCTGTTGGATTTTGTTTGGCAGTATTTTATTGAGAATTTTTGCATCAATGTTCATCATGGATATTGGCCTGAAATTTTCTTTTTTAGTTGTCTCTGACAGGTTTTGGTATCAACATAATTTTGGTCTCATAAAAATGAGTTAGAGAGGATTCCCTCTTTTTGTATTGTTTGGAATAGTTTCAGAAGGAATGGTACCAGCTCCTCTTTATACTTCTGGTAGAATTTGGCTGTGAATCCATCTGGTCCTGGACTTTTTTGGTTGGTAGGCTATTAATTGCTGCCTTAATTTCAGAACTTGTTATTGGTCTATTCAGGGATTCAACTTCTTCCTGGTTTAGTCTTGGAGGGTGTAAGTGTCCAGGAATTTATATTTCTTCTGGATTTACTGGTTTATTTGCCTAGAAGTATTTGTATTATTCTCTGATGATAGTTTGTATTTCTGTAAGATTGGTGGTGATATTTCCTTTACCATTTTTTATTGCATCTATTTGATTCTTCTCAAATAGATGGCTAATGGTCTATCAATTTTGTTGATCTTTTCAAAAAAACAGCTCCTGGATTCATTGAATTTTTTCTTTGAAGGGCTTTTTGTGTCTGTCTCCTTCAGTTCCACTCTGATCTTAGTTATTTCTTGTCTTCTCCTAGCTTTTGAATTTGTTTGATCTTACTCCTCTAGTTCTTTTAATCATGATGTTATGGTGTCAATTTTAGATCTTTTCTCGTTTCTCTTATGGGCATTTAGTGCTATAAATTCCCCTCTAGACACTGCTTTAAATGTGTCCCAGAGATTCTGGTACATTGTATCTTCATTCTCATTGGTTTCAAAGAGGATCTTTATTTCTGCCTTCATTTCATTATTTATCCAGTAGTCATTCAGGAGCAGGTTGTTCAGTTTTGGGTAGTTGTGTGGTTTGGAGTAAGTTTTTTAATCCTGAATTCTAATTTGATTGGACTGTGGTCTGAGAGACTGTTCTGATTCCCATTCTTTTGCATTTGCTGAGGAGTGTTTAACTTCCAATTATTGTTGTTAATTTTAGAGTAAGTGTGATGTGATGCTGAGAAGAATGTATATTCTGTGGATTTGGGGTGGAAAGTTCTGTAGATGTCTATTAGGTTTGCTTGGTCCAGATCTGAATTCAAGTCCTGGATATCCTTGTTGATTTTCTGCCTTCTTGATCTGTCTAATATTGACAGTGGAGTGTGACTCCCATGCAATAATAGCGGGAGACTTTAAGTCTCTTTGTAAGTCATTAAGAGCTGGCTTTATGTATCTGGGTGCTCCTGTATTGGATGCATATATATTTAGGATAGTTAGCTCTTCTTTTTGCATTGATCCTTTTACTATTATGTAATGTCCTTCTTTGTCTTTTTTGATCTTTGTTGGTTTAAAGTCTGTTTTATCAGAGACTAGGATTGCAACCCCTACTTTTATTTTGCTCTCCATTTGCTTGCTAAATATTCCTCCATCCCTTTATTTTGAGCCTATGCATGTCTTTGTACGTGAGATGGATCTTCTGAATACAGCACACCGATGGGTCTTGACTTTTTTTTTTTTTTTTTTTTTTAAGACAGGGTTTCACCATGTTGGTCAGGCTGGTCTTGAACTCCTGACCTCAGGTGATCCGCCCACCTTGGCCTCCAAAGTGCTTGGATTACAGGCGTGAGCCACCACGCCTGGCCAGGTTTTGACTCTATCCAATTTGCCAGTCTGTGTCTTTTGATTGGGGCATTTAGCCCATTTACATTTAAGGTTAATATTGTTATATGTGAATTTGATCCTGCCATTTTGATGCTAGCTGGATATTTTGCCTGTTAGTTGACACAATTTCTTCATTGTGTCTATGCTCTTTACCATTTGGTATGTTTTTGGATTGGCTGGTACTGGTTGTTTCTTTCTGTGTTTAGTGCTTCCTTCCGGAGCTCTTGTAAGGCAGGCCTGGTGGTGACAAAATCTCTGAGCAATTGCTTTTTCATAAAGGATTCATTTCTCCTTCACTTATGAAGCTTAGTTTGGCTGGATATGAAATTCTGAATTGAAAATTCTTTTATTTAAGGATGTTGACTATTGGCTCCCACTCTCTTCTGACTTGTAAGGTTTCTCCTGAGATAGATCTTCTGTGAGTCTGATGGGCTTCCCTTTGTGGGTAACTCGACCTTTCTCTCTGATTGCCCTTACTATTTTTTCTTTCATTTCAACCCTGGTGAATCTGACGATTATGTGTCTTGGGGTTGCTCTTCTTGAGGAATATCTTTGTGGTGGTCTCTGTATTTCCTGAATTTGAATGCTGGCCTGCCTTGCAAGGTTGGGGAAGTTCTCCTGGATAGTATCCTGAAGAGTATTTTCTAACTTGGTTCCATTCTCTCCATCACTTTCAGGTACTCCGATCGAATGTAGATTTGGTCTTTTCACATAATGCTATACTCCTTGGAGGCTTTGTTATTTCTTTTTACTCTTTTTCCTCTAATCTTGCCTTCTTGCTTTATTTCATTGAGTTGTCTTCAATCTCATATCCTTTCTTCCTCTTGATAGATTTGACTATTGAAGCTTATATATGCTTTCCAAAGTTCTTGTGCTGTGTTTTCAGCTCTATCAAGTTGTTTATGTTCTTCTCTATGCTGGCTATTCTAGTTGGCATTTTGTGTAACCTTTTTTCAAGGCTCTTAGCTTCCTTGCATTGGGTTAGAACATGCTCCTTTAGCTAGGAGAAGTTTGTTATTACCCACTTTCTGAAGCCTGCTTCTGTCAATCTGTCAAAGTCATTCTCCATCCAGTTTTGTTCCCTTGCTGGTGAGGAGCTGTGATCCCTTGGAGGAAAAGAGGCATTCTGGTTTTTTATTTTAGCCTTTTTGCACTGGTTTCTTCCCATCTTCGTGGATTTATCTACCTTTGGTCTTTTAAGTTGGCAACCTTTGGATGGGGTCTCTGAGTGAATGTCCTTTCTTTCTATTGATGTTGAATGATTTCCTTCTGTTAGTTTTCCTTCTAACAGGCCCCTCTGCTGCAGGTCTGTTGGAGTTTGCTGGAGGTCTACTTCAGACCCTGCTTGCCTGGGAATCACCAGCAGGAGCTGCAGAACAGCAGAGACTGCTGCCTATTCCTTCCTCTGGTAGCTTTGTCCCAGAGAAGTACCTGCCAGATGCCAGGCAGAGCTCTCCTGTATAAGGTGTCTGTCAGTCCCTGCTGGGAGGTGTCTTCGAGTCAGGATACACAGGGGTCAGGGAGCCACTTGAGGAGGCAGTCTGTTCCTTATCAGAGCTCAAGCACTGTGGTGGGAGATCGTTGCTCCCTTTAGAGCTGACAGGCAGGGACGTTTAAATCTACTGAAGTGGAACCCACAACTGCCCCTTTTCCCAGGTGCTCTTTCCCAGGAAGGTGGAAGCTTTATTTATAAGCCCTTGATGGGCTGCTGCTTTTTTTCAGAGATACCCTGCCCAGAAAGAAGGGAGTCTAGTGACAGTCTGCCTGCAGAGGACTTGCTGAGCTGTCGTGGGCTCTGCCCAGTTGCTGTGTAAACTTCCTGGTGACTTTGTTTACACAGGGAAGGTTAAAACCACCTACCCAAGCCTCAGGAATGGCGGATGCCCCTCCCCCCACCAAGCTCTACCATCCCATGTTGAGCTCAGACTGCTGGGCTGGCTGCAAGAATTTCAAGCCAGTGGATCTTAGCTTGCTGGTTTTCATGGGGGTGGGACCTGCCAAGTCAGATCACTTGACTCCCTGGCTTCAGTCCACTTTTTCAGGGGCATGAGTTGTTCTGTCTCCCTGGCATTACAGGTGTCACTTGGGTATGAGGGGAAAAAAAAAACTGCAGTGGCTAAAACGGCCACCAAGTTTTGTGCTGGAAACCCAGGGCATTGGTGTTGTAGGCACCAGAGGGAATCTCCTGGTCTGAGGGTTGTGAAGGCCATGGGAAAAGCACAGTATCTGTGCCAAAGTGCCAGGAAAAGTCCCTAATGGCTTCCCTTGGCTAGGAGGAGGAGTTCTCTGGCCTTTTGCACTTACCAGTTGATGCACCACCCTGATAAGCTCTGGATTGTTTTTCTCATCATGCACATTAATAAAATTCAGAAGCCCCAGGGAGTTTTGTTGTTCTTGAAGCTTTTGTTCTTTTTTTTTCTTCCAAGAGAAATATTCCTTTATTTACTTAATGATACTGAGAACTGACTGAATTGGGTTCATGCTTAGTTTTGCCATGTGGTGGAGGAGACAGACAAACTACAGTTACTAACCATCTGATAAGTGTTTTAGTAGTGCCAAGTACAAGAAATTACTGGAATAGAGAAGGAGCATCTCAACTTGGCAGGAGGGGTGTTTAGTAAGTTGATGTATATGTTGAGTCTTGGAAGAAGAGCAAGTATTCTTCAAATGGATGGCAGGGATGGGAATAGAGACTACTTCAGGGCTAGGCAGCAACCGAAGGGATCTTCGAATAGTTTAACATGGGAGAACCTTGGGTGAGGGTTGCTGGCCAGCAAGACATGAGGTTATAAAGCTAGTCATGGTCGAATCACAATAGGCTTCAGATTCTACACTGAGATATCTGTATGATGATGGGAGACCTGCTGGCAGATTTTTTTTTAACTTGCCATCCAGTAACACCTACTGGCAGATTTAAAGCAAAGTAATAGCATGATTAAATTTCCCTGCAGAACTGTTTTTAGGGAAGCTGGTTTGGCACATTGTTATGGTTTGGATATGGTTTGTTCATGCCAAGTCTCAATTTGATCCCTGCTGTTGGAGGTTGGGCCTATTGAGAGGTGGTTTTGTCATGGGGATGGATCCCTCATGGATGGCTCAGTGCCATCCTCATGGTAATGAGTGAGCTCTCATTTTATTCGTTTCTGCAAGACATTGCCCAAGGGCTGCTTGTTAGAAAGAGCCTGGCACCTTCCCCTGCTCTCTAGCTTCTGCTTTCTGCATGTGGTCTCTGCTCACTGGCTCCCCTTTCACCACGAGAGGAAGGTAACTGGAAGCTGTCACCAGATGCAGATGCTGTGCCATGTTTCTTGTACAGCCTGCAGAACCCTGAAACAAACCTCTTTTCTTTATAAATTACCAAGCCTTAAGTACTCTTTTCTGAAAACACAAAAATAGACTAAGACATACATGTGTTTCGCTTACATTGAGAAACACTATCAAAATCTGCTGTTGCAGTTATTGTAGAAGTGTTCTTTATAAGAAATCTCACATAAAAAAATATTTTCGGGTCAGGTGCAGTGGCTCCGACCTGTAATCCCAGAACTTTGGGAGACTGAGGTGGGTGGGTCACCTGAGGTCAGGATTCAAGACCAGCCTGACCAACACAGTGAAACCCTATCTCTAATAAAAATACAAAAAATCAGCCAGGCATGGTGGCATGCACCTGTAATCCCAACTACTCTGGAGGCAGAAGCAGGAGAATTGCTTGAACCCAAGAAGTAGAGGGTGCAGTGAGCTGATATTGTGCCACTGCACTCCAGCCTGGGCAACAGAGTGAGAGTCCATCTAAACTTAAAATATATATATATATATATATATATATATATATTTTAATATATGTAAGAAATATATATTAAATATAGATTTCAATTAGCTTCAGTTCTTTTGAGGAACCTGTGCCTTGTCACCTTATGGATGATATAAGTGTGTTATTGAATTTTCTTTTTCCTATGAACACTAGAAAGTTCAGAGCCATGCTGGTTGTTTGATTTAGTGATACTATAGAGTTTTATGTTTTCCGTCTTTTCATTTTAACTTTCTTTGTGGTCTTGAACTATGTTTATGTATGGTCCTCAGGTTCTTATTTTTAAACGAATTTAAATATTTTAAAAGTTGTTTTTTTTTTTTTTTTTTAAACAGGGTCTCCGTCTGTCACCAGGCTGGATTGCAGTGGAGCCATGTTGGCTCATTATAGCCTCAACCTCCCAGGCTCAAGCGATCTTCCTGCCTCAGTCCCCCAAGTAGCTGGGACTACAGGTGTGCCCAAGCATGCCT
This sequence comes from Plecturocebus donacophilus, assembly GCA_004027715.1. NCBI lineage: Eukaryota > Metazoa > Chordata > Mammalia > Primates > Pitheciidae > Plecturocebus > Plecturocebus donacophilus. The sequence goes on along the minus strand of PVKP010023757.1, from coordinate 22,731 downwards.
GAATTTTTTTTTTGCATTTTTGTAGAGACGGGGTTTGGCCATGTTGCTTGGTCTCAGACAAATTTCTGGGCTCAAGCAATCTGCCTGCCTCAGCCTCCCAAAGTGCTGGGATTATAGGAGTGAGCCACCGCACCCAGCAAGAGTGTTTGTTTTCCTTTTTTACTTTCTTTTCTTTTCTTTTTTTTTTTTTTTTTTTGAGAGGGAGTTTTGCTCATTGATTGGGCTGGAGTGCAATGGCACAATCTTGGCTCACAGCAGCAATGTCCACCTCCCGAGTTCAAGCGATTCTCCTGCTTGAGCCTCCCGAGTAGCTGAGTTATAGGCATGTGCCACCACACCCAGCTAACTTTGTCTTTTTAGTAGAGACAGGGTTTCTCCATGTTGGTCAGACTGATCTCAAACTCCCGACCTCAGGTGATCTGCCCACCTCGGCCTCTCACAGTGCTGGGATCACAGGTATGAGCCACTGCACCCAGCCTAAGAGTGTTCTTTATAAGTGTTCTAATTTATATTAAATCTTACAGGAAGTAAAATAAAAGGATGCATTTATAAAGCCATATTTGCTTTCTTCGAATCATTATCCTCAGAGTGATAGAGGGTATGAGATAGTTAATAGTTGTGCAGAGGCCAGTTAGAAGGCTTTTCCAAAAGTTTAAAAGCAAAATGAGGCAAGTCTAAACTGAAGCAGTGGGGATGGGGATGAGAGAAGGGGTAGATCTGATGGCAGTTTAGGAGACAGAATTGAAGGAACTTGGTGATGAATTAGATGCTGTGTGTGTGAGGGGATGAGTGGGTGATGGAGGGTGGGTAGTGTCCAGAATGATTCTGAGGCCTCCCCATGTTTGCCTGGATGGCAGGTGGGGAAGGTGGCACCATTCATTGTGATATGGAAGTCTGGAAGAGAACCAGGGGTGAAGCGGAAGATGAGCACCTGTGGGACATCCAGGTGAACATGCCTTTGTCAGTTGGTTGAAAGTCAGAAGGAAGTCTGATCAAGACAGAAACGTGGTTTTTGTGGACGTGAATGAGCTCTTTTGGAGAGAGGGAATGTGTGGGTGAGAAGCGCAGAAGAGAGAATGAAACTCAGAGCCTTGAGAATCATCATTTAATGATCAGGTAGAGAAGGAAGAGCTGGCAGAGGAAAAAAAGAAAAGTAGGGTTAAATGACAAGAACATAAAGACTTGAGAACTAAAATGAGCGCTGAAGAGGGTGGCAGTGGTCAACTGCATCTAATGCTGCTGGCAAGATCAACAAAGATGAGTGCTAGAACTGGCCATTCCACAGTGTGCGTATACTTCAAAACATGTGACAATAAAACACACAATTTTATCTTTCAGTTATAAAAGCATAAATATAAGAAAAGCATTGAGATGTATTTTATTTGAGACTTGTAAATAATTGGTATCTTTGTGGAAGCATTTGGTCATTCGTCATTCATTAAATACTGAGTGATTATTATGTGCTACATTCTAATAATATACTGATGACTAATTTGGTGGGAGGATGGTAAGAGGCAACTAAATGTAAGGTAACTTAATTCATCAAAATGGGAAATAGTGGAAGAAAATTAGGAGGGGAAGATAAGTTTGCATACATTATTACTTAAAACAACAAAGTTCTAGTTTTAGAAAATCCCTACAGCTAGGTGTGTGCACCAGGACAAATGGTGGGATTATAACATCGTAGAAGAGTAGAATAAGAGTCTTTATGAATAGCATTTTTTTTTTTAAAGCACAAAGTTTCCCATGAGTCATAGTGAATGATACTAAGTGGGGCTACACCTATTTCTACCTGTTGGTTTCCAGACTCATGTGTGCTTTCTACTGGGATAGAAGGCCATAAAGAGTTCCCTAAGCAGAGCATGCATTCCATTTTTTTCTTTTTAATGAATAGTGTTTAAATAAAAGAGGCCAAGGTTTTCATGAACATCAATAAAGCTTTATAACAATACAATTCATTATCATTGTTTGGATTAATATTGTAATAATTACACACTTTTTACATTATGAAAATAAGTCATAAATAGTGTAAAAATAATTCTGAAGATCAACTTCTCACAAACTAGGAACCCTGAAAACCAGTTAAAAAGCAAATAAAAACAAATTGGAAACTGAACGCAATGCAATTATCTCCAAATCGCAAATCAAAAACCTTATGTGTCTTTTGATTCAGTAATGTCAGCTGGAGAAATTACAATGAAATTAAAATAAGAAATTGAACAGGGAGAATTCAGTCTTTCAATTATTTACACTACTGAGATAAACAGGTTTGTGCCATATTTACAGTGATAAGACACAACACATTCTTAGAATAATCAATTACATAAGACTGGCCCACAAACATTTAAAAAATATGCAGTGTAATGCTTGCCAAAATATTTTTTTGCATATTCCACTTAATTGTATTTATGTGAGTTTTTGGCAATATAAAAATAGCTGCACATAGAGATGAACTTTAAAATGTAAAAAATACAAATAAAAATACATTTTCTAAAGAAAAATCAGATACATCTTTTAAAAATGTTATTGAGTTGAATGAAACATTTACAACAGAATAAAGAATATTCACATAAATGTCAATATGTAAGACATTCTTTTGTGAATCCAATTCATTAATATTTCTGAGATAGGTAAGAATACCAACTACATTTTCAGAAATGTTAGTACTTTCTTTGTTAAGTTGTTAATAAATCATGCGTAATGGTTTAGATTGAAAAAGTCATCTTATTCCCAAAAGGACAGTTCTGTCAATAAGCAACACAGGCTATTCTATGCATTTAAATATTTTGAAATGAAAAAGCCATTAAAGTGTTTATTAGTGTGGGGTTAGCAAAAACCAAACTCCACTAAAAATGTAAGTTAGAGGACTGTCTCTGCTGTGGCAATTTTATTTTGGCAACAGATCCAGCAAATATAAAGATATCCCAAGAAAAATGGGAAGAAACAGGAACTGATGGTCCTTTTAGTCTAAAACAACTTGGCATAATAATAATTGGTCAAGCTTGTTAATTCCGCTAGGGATATATGATTTTTTTTAATAGCCAGAATCATGTATGATTGTTCTTCTTATTTTTAGAAAGATAAGACAGTGTTTCTATAAACTTCCAAGAGATAGCAGAAGCTTTGTTTTTACAAATTAGAAAATGTAATTTTTTTTGTAGTGTGAAATATCAATATAATTTGATTATTAGGAAATAAGGAAAAACAGTATTTCAAATATCAGTATCTGTATGTCACTTATCTCTTATTAGAAGATGTTAAAATACCACCACACAAGTATAGCCCAATTCTGGGTAAGACAATATATAGTGGGGAAAGAAAGGATAACAAATGATAACTTTTGATGCTTCAATAGTAACATTAGAAAAAAGACCTTGGAAATTAAGCGCATTTCCTAAGTGATAAAAATATAACATATCAAAGACAATTTTTCCATTGGTGCTGACATGCTGATTTGACAATTCTCTAAACTAGCATATATATATACACATATGTCTATCGGTGTAGATAGATATAGACAGGGGACATGTAGTATAAACTACTTGATGTGTAAGTTCTGGCTGTTTCATCAGGACATGATATGCACAAACTGTTAAAGGTTTTGTTTCTGAACTTCTGGTAGGAATTAAAGATATTCTAATGTCCTCTATAAAATCACATGAGAAAATCCTCCAAGACTGCTTTGGTTAATGAAAAATGAAATTCGAAAAAAAAATTAGGTATATTTGTGCACTGGGTACTCTATATGGTGTGTGTGCAGACTTTTCTAACGCTGGTTTTGTAATGTTTCATCAAATATCAGCCAAAAGATGAGTGAATAAAAAAGATGAGACAAATGAAAGTAGATAAAGCATATGATGTATGAAATGAATATGAAATAAGAGGATCCATGATCCGAGTAAACACACATCATCTATAGATACATTGTTTTGTTTTACATTAAGAAAGCCTGGTCACTGGACCATAATAATAGCAAATTCATGAACTTTAAAAATAAAATCACACACTAATGATTTAGGAATGCTATTAAACAGGGAAATAAAATTATCCATAGTAGTTGCATTGTGCATAGAGAAGAAGGAAAAATACATTAGCACCAACCAACATAAATGAAAAAATTTTAAATCTAAAGCACATATCAATTTGCTATCCTTTAATTTATCAGAAATAGAAACTGATCTTGCCTTATTTCCAATGTGTCTTTCATGTATATTTTCTCAACCCTCTATCCAATAATATAAATTAAAAGAAATCTTTAAGGAAAGTATGTTATCTACCAACATATATCAACAAACACAATTCTTTTATTCACTTAGAAATTAAGAATTCTCTATATTGATGACAAAATGGATGCTTGAGAACATTATAGTAACCAAAAGTTTAAGATTATCCATTGTGGTTAAGACCTAGCAATTCCACTGAACAAAGAGGAGTGTTGTCATCCGTTTGTTTTTCCCAAGGAAATAAATGTAATGGAAGTTTATAACCTCATCTAATCATGAAATAACTCAGTGTTGTCAAATCAGTTATAGCACAAAAACTCAATATACACACAGAACAGAAAAGTATTCTTTGAAGGGCTGTATTTCAAAAACAATTTTTTATACACAAAGTGTTTTTCTTTTGATGTTGAGGTATCATCTCCTGAAGCTGTGCAAGATTTAAATAATGATCCATCTCAATACCTCTTTCTACTAGAGGAGCAGAAAAAGAAGAGAAAAAATATAGCCACTGGACACTGTAGTTTGTTTTCCTGAAGAGAATGTAGTTCCACCCACTTCAGTTCATTTTTCCAATCCATTTAAGACAAATTGTGTCAGACATTGAGCAATAAATACCTTATCCTAACACCATGCCATACAAGAAACTGTTAGAAAATGCCCCCTATTATTTTCAAAATGTTAAACTGGCTTAGGGGTGTGGAATGTTACCAGAAATGTTACCAATTAGATTGATCTAATAGTTTAAACATCTTTCAACCTTAATCATTTAATAGAAAAAGAAGATGCCATTTTGTATGATTGTCATTTGGTTACATAGCATACATGAGATCATGAGGATTTTAGGTTCCTTGTCTTTATGGTTATATCTTAACTATAAGCCAATGATGAGTTAATTTCCCTTCTGATGATGAAACCTATGCATGAAACTAAAAATCTTTCCACAAGATGGCATCAAGTCAGGAGAGAAATTAAATTTTCTAATGGGCTGAAAGGGTGCCTGCTCCTCATTGATAATGTTTCTTTTAATGTAACACTTCCACTTAGAATAAGCCATTTTGAAACATGCTGCCAACTCTTTACTGTGCAAAGAAATGCTCTAATACGGTTAGGTAACATCTGAGCAAGTAGATGAAAAATACTCTTTATGGCAACTATATTTCACAGCTTTCTGAGATCTCAGATTTGGTCTGTGGATATGAGGATAAGACAAACATTAAGAAATGTTAAAAGGAGAAAGCTAAATATAGACAGAACTTAAAATCATAAAAATAGAAATTAGTTATCAAATGTGACAAAATCTTGGCTTTATATTAACTGATAATCTTCATGTACATTACATTCATCAGGTAAAAAAAGTCAAAACATACAAAAAAAATGCTTAGCCTTCATGCTTTACAATGATTAAACTGAAAGTGGAGCTTCTTTTATACCCAATTATCCAAAACAAGAGAGAAGTCAGTAAAAGGTCATTTTGACTATTGGAGCCAAATTTTTATGATTTGAAGACTTCTTTAAAAAAAATTGTTCAAAACAGATGTGATGAAAACTGAAACGAGTTTTTTCTCAGTATTCCTGGGACTAAAGAAAGAAAAAGGAAAAAGCATGAAAAAGAATGAAAAATATCTTCTGTTTCTAGAACTCTGTAGGAAATGTTTGATACGGGTTGGATCGTAGGAGGAAGGAAGCTCTCACAACTTTGGCACAGATTGTCCCAGTAAGCTCTCCTACATCTTCAGGAGAGGCGATTTTGGTTGATCCCTTCTCAGAACGTTATTTCTTCAGCAACCCACGTTTGGGTGGGATGCGCATCCCTTTTTCCTCAGGCATAGGGGCTGCCATTCCAAGAATCTTCTATTCCAAAAGAAGTGCTGTGCCTCTCATTTTTCAAAAGCACCCATAGTAACACTTGCTGAAATTGTGTTTATATTTTTAAAGTCTGAGATTCTGCACATTTGCATTTGTAAACCTCTTTCCTACTTGGTCACACGAGAGACAGTGCTGGAGGCTGAATAGGTCCTCTTCCCGTGTCTTCACTGCCAAGGGCAGCCCAAGGAAAACTGGCAGCAGCAACAGGCTCAAACCCTTCGTATTTCAACCAAAGTGGCCACGTGAGCCCACAATACTGGAAGCTGTGGATCTGCAGTCAGGACTGCAACTCCCTCAAAATACAAGACAAATGGTGTGTGTGCTCTCCACCACCTTATCTCTTTTTGGCAATAAGCCACGGTGTAACCCCCTTGAGATGACAAAAGGAATAAAAGCTCAGATGTGATCGAAGGACTTGTGATTAGCATGCTAGCATCTGAAGTTGCACGGCAAGCAGGTTTGGCACACAGTCATGCTTTTTTTAGTTAGTTTCAATGGGTGGTGTAGGTAGGCGTCAATGCCAACATGAATGGTGCATAGCAATGTGATGATCAACTCTAAAATCAGTCAGTATACTACATTTTCATAGCTTTGAGTCCATATTTGGTCACCATTTCATGTAAACTATTTCATGGCACTTTTTGTCCATGCAATTAGCAAGCTCAAAGAAGGAAAATAGCTAGTACAATCATTCTCTACCACTGATTTGTCCATATAAATACACATCTTCACATGAGATAGAGATACTGATCTATATCTTTTGCAGGCTTCTCACTAGTTTCACAAGTTGCCCAATTTCAGATGTAAGTGGAGTAAAAATGGACATGTATACTACTGCCAACAGGAAGAAGCAGCCCTATGTAAACATGTATCAGACTCATAAAATCTGCAATTCAGTTTTCAACTATAAATATTAAAAGTGGACCCTTATATACACAACTTCATGCTTGGAAGGTTAGATTCATCACTGCAGAAAAACACAACAGAAAGACAAATACATGGAATTAGTAGTCTTAAAATTTTAAATCAATAAGAAAACTGGTAGAACCTTGAATAGAGTCTACGAGCCAACTGATTGGCTTTCAATGAGCCAACTGATTATATGTGTGCTATATATTACTTTCTAAACTCAAGTATCATGGCAATTTCCATGTGAGGCTCATTTCACATTTTTCCTTTGCCACTGAGAATTTTGGGGTAAATGTTTTGCTCAGTAACTGTTCTGAGAAAGCAGAAAATTAGGATGTTTATCACATATGTGCCATAATTAAATTTAATTCTGTATTTGTTACTTACATAATCTTCTGCAGGCATTACAATACAACCGTGGAAAGGGCTGAGGATTGACCTCGATAATGCTGTTTAAACACCTGACTCTAATCCTCTGTTCTTCAGTTCTTGGTTCCTCCTCCTCTTTGCTAACCTTACCCTGCTGTGACTGTTGTGCAACGCAGACCTACCTGCTTTCAGGCCTTCAATCAATTACAGGTTCCACTGTGACCTAAGGCACCACAGATCTCTGGTTTCTCATTTTGAGCAGTCATAATTACTAAGGTTTTCCTAGAACTGCAGTTAAGTCAGAGGTCTGAGGAACAGAGGTCTTTGAAATATACGTTTACAAAGCAGATCTTAGAGACTTCCTTGACATTTACTAAAAAATCAACAAGAAAAGTAGAATGTACAGAGAAGGAGAGTAACAGAGGTCTCTTCATTCATCCTCCACAATGCATGGAGTCATCTTTAAATTGATTTATTAGCATTTGTTTTTCTCTATTCAAGGAAAACAGATGCCCTACTAGGTGTGCTTTGGAGGCTGCTTTCTGATCTCAGAGTTCACTCAGTATTCTTGCATGTCATGCCAATGCCAAAAAATGTGTCTATAGGAAGCATTCCTTTCTCCAAACCCTCACTTACCTCTCTTAACTCTTCCTGTGTCGGTAAATTTAGAAAACTGAACTATATCTAACAAGAAAACTAAACAAAGATCAAATAGTTTTAATATATAAATCATTGAGAGGAGCATGACCAAGAAGACTTGGTAATTAATCACAGTGATTTACATGACTGCCACAATTTGAATTTTAAGTCAAACATTGCCACTGTGCCCTATAGCCTAATAAACACAGCAGTGTTCGAAACAGTGATACATTCAAAATAGGACTCACTAAAAGCAATCTCCTGACCTTTATTTTAAAAATATGAACAATTTTATTTGACTATTTGATACAACAGCTAAGTTGACCACATAAGAAATTTGAGAAAATCTCCTTTTCTAATTGCTTTTTTCCTTTCTGGGGATGGGTGGGAGAGGTTGATCAGAATGATTTGCATTTGTGTGTGTTGGGTGGGTGTGGTAAACAGCACTAAAGTTTTATCATTCTTATTCTTTATATAAGAATATTGTATTCTTATATAAGTATTCTTATATAAGAAGATGCTAGATTCATATGATCTTTTTTGTACTATATAGTGTCTATTCTGTGGAAAAAGTATTTAAAAGGGAAATTTCTGAATTTCTGATTTTATAATAGTATTGATATTACTACCAGGTTTGGCCATTTCATCAAACAAAAAGATGAGTCCTTTGTTGCCATTTAAGGGTATAAACCCCTTTAAAAAAAGGCAGCAATTCAGAGGTGGCTAAGAACAATTGTAAACCCAAGTTTTGAGTGGTGTCAGAAGGATGGATAGAGCAAGCCTATTGCATCTCCTCTATGTAAAATGTGCTAATGGCTGGATTAAAAAATCATTATACTATTAGATTTCAGGGTAAAGGTTAGAGAGTAAGTGGTAATTCCAGCTCAAGATGGTATTAAAAATTCTGTGAATTCTGTGAATGGTGGAGGGATAGTTTTCTCAGGTGAAGAATATGATGATAGATCCATTTTCATGAGACCCGCTTGACCCTCTATTTGATCAAGCTAATTATCTGACAGGCTGAAAGTGGAGTATGGGAAGCTACTAAATAAATGACGCTACTGAGAGAGGTTTTTCTTTCCCTGGTCAAGTAGGTGAAACTGATTTAAAAAGACAGTGAATTACACACGGTTTTCTCACCAATGGAGTTGCTAAGGTAAGAGGCAACTGAGAGTCAGGTTTCCCATCTTTCTGCATCGCTACATAGTTTTGCTGTAATTTTGCTAATGAAGGATGCCTGTCCAAAATTACTGAAGAAGCCCCAGGGTGCTGGAGAAAAAATTTCAAAATGATCGAAGCATCTCGTGCATTTCCTCAGCTCATTTTTACGTTCTTGGAATGCCTTTATCCTTCAGTAGCATGTGCAAGGCTTTTATAATTAGATCCTCACCATTGTTGCATAAAGGTTTGGTATTCTCTGAATAGCACAGCTCATATGGATGAGCTCTTTCCTGCTTACAGTTTTACTGTTGCCTTCCATTGTCTCTCTCTCTCTCCTAGTTCTGTTACATATTAGTCTGGGCTCTTGGAAGGTCCTTGACTTATCTGAATTTGTTTCCCCATCGGCATCACTGAGGGTAATAAGACTTTATGGGGTCATTGTGTGGGTCAAATAAAATGATATTCTTTATATGAAAAGGCTTATCATACAGCCTTTGCATGTTGAAGATTCTCTACAAAGAATATACTCCCACAGTGACTGTGGGTGGCCATATGAAGAGGCTAGAATAAACTGATGTCATAAAGGACACCATTTAAATTTAATTCAGTTTCTCCTACATAACTCAAGACATCATTAAACAAATGATGTTTATATTTTTCTGCTTTCTCAGCTCTGTGACTAATATTGACAGAGTTCTAGCATGTTTGTCTATGTAAGTAAGTATAAATAGAAAAATAATCACAATTAAGAATAGTTTCAAAGAGTAGGAAGACAAAGATTTTATTGAGTGACAAGCAAAACATTATCAAGGTGCACTGGCCCTTTCCATTCCAAAGAAAGGATCAGATAGAAAAGGTTCCAAATTGCAATGTTTGCTAAGAATTGCGTTAGCTGATCAGTTTAGGAAGAAATCAGGAGTAAATATACCAATCAAAAGATATTCTGGAGATGAAATCTTTTGCTTTTTAATATCCAGACTTTTGGGAATGTCACATCCAAAGGTCTGTTCTGAATGGAAAAGGCTAGTCCAGGTTAAGAGAAAGGGAGAGGGCTTCTTTTGAGAAATTATTCTGTAACGCCTACCTTTTGCCAACAGCCAGGCATGGGTAGGCCATCTGGCCCCTGTTTTAAAGAGAAAAAAGAGAATTCCTCAGGTTCACAAGAGTCATTAAATTTATTTTTCACATGCTCAGAGGCTTAAACATGAATTTCCACCCATTAGTGACTTCTGTCATGGGCATCTTTTACTAATTAGCAACTCCCAATATATTACCCACTGTTAGGTAAAATAAAGAAAATTCAAATGCTTTCCAGAGTGAGTACACATTTTGAAAACATATAAAGTATAGAAAATGTTTTGGCTAATTTTGAAAAAGCAATTTACAAAGCATATCTATATTTTTAGATAAATCTATACTCTTAATTTCATTAAAACACATCTCACTGTTATCTCTATTAAGTAAACCAAAATAATTTCTCTTCCTGGTCACTATTAGACTATGGCTGAATTCATGATAATGATGAATAATCAATGACAAACCATTTCTATCTGAAGTTTATAGCTCTTCACATTAAATACAGTAAACATACTCAATTGAGTTAAAAGACAGGCAGCCTATCTGCAGTCTTATGGTAAAATATTTATAGCATTCATCAATTTCTCTATTTAAATACTTCAGAAGTCAGTTAACAAATTCTGAATAAAATAAGAGGTTCCTAAGTGTTGCAAAATTTATTTTAAAGTGTATGCATTCTTCAGATACAAATGATACACGTAAGGCAGGAAGAGCTGGTGTATCAAGAAGGCATGCTTCTTTCCAAAAAAAGATCATAAAACATGATTTATCATCAATATCAAGCAAATAAAATAACTGGGAACTTCGTATTGAGATTTTCTAACTATAATTACTGACTGCTTAATTTTTTAAAATATAAATACAATGTCTTAGAAATATAAATTTATCTTTAAAGAATCATGCTTATAACTGAAGAACAATATGAGAACATGCAGACCAGTATAATCATCAATGCAAACATCAAACTTTTTATTTATACCTCAGAAAATATGAATTTTCTTCTCAGAAAATATACTTTCATTTTAAATGTAAAAAAAAAACACTTTAAAAAAGCTTCATAAAATATTTGGGAAAAACTGGTAATGCCAGATTGGTACAAGGAAAGGGTTCAACCAGCAGAATTTTAGATTTTAGTATCAGGAGGATTTTGAGTTCATGCTAATGGAGATAAGGGAGTTTGGTCTACTTGAGGAAAGTGAGTTTCGAAAGGAGAGACCATTAAATTGAAAAGGTTACGTGACAAAGAAAAGGGTTTAGGCTGCAGACTATTATCTTTAGAAGCTCAGAGAAGTTTGGTCTTCTTCTCTATGGTCTCTTAAAGCATTCTCTTGAATTGGTTAATGCTTGACCACAGAAGCTGAATTCCCATAGGTTGGGCCTTATTTACAGCCTGATAGAAATTTATTGAAAGAGGCAGAAATACATTTATTTCTTTTAGAGAAAAATAAAAAAAGTCAAACTTAGGTGGAAAAGCAAAGATGGCCTAGCAGTGCCTTTGCATCAAATGTTTTCATGTAATTGTAAATGTAATCTTTAAATATTTATCGAAAAAACTAACGTTCCAAAGAACACAGAAAAGGTGGTCATGTCAGTTGTGAGAACAACATCAGGAGATTAATTTGCATCCATTGATAGAAATTCGTGCTTGCTCTCTTCCTCTGCAGAGTAGCAGAAGGAGCCTGTTCATGCACATGCATGTAGTGTGCGTATCACGTAAAGCTTGTCCAGACAGCACCACTTTACACTGATAGAGATGAACATGTAATAAACAAAGGAACTGCATGCAGGGTGGTAGGAAAGAGAAATACTGTACCAATTGGCAAGGGGCATCCAGCCCATCCAGGCCAGGCTGGCCTGGCTCCCCTTTTTCCCCCTTAACGCCACGGAATCCCTGTTTGTAAAGATTAACTCATAATGTTACTAACACAAGAAATCACTTAAGCACAAATTCTGTGAAAGAAGTAACTACAACAACAAAAGGCTGGGAGAGGAGCAACTCTGAAGGTGAAAGTAACATCCAGTAAAGATGGACAAAGTAAAATGCAGGGAGGCATATTCCTACAACAGAGGCTTGTCTGAAAACAGTGGCCTTCGCTTTTGAGGGACATGGAATAGTGCTGGCTCCTTTCGGATCTTACACTCAGGTTCCAGTTGCACCATGATATTTGGGGGTTAAGAAACCAGGCAGAGCTAGTGGTCAGAGATGAGATGTGGAATATATCAGGATAACTGTGATAAATATTTCTGGGTATCTTGAAGTCTGTCTTAAAGGACCCCAATCAGAAACCCTCCTGTTACGGATGCCTCCAGCTTGCTCTTCTCCCATCTGATCCCCTCACACAAACATCCGGAGACAGTTCCACAAGTCAGACATACCAACGGGCAGGGTGCATCTAATCCAGGAGCACCCTGTTCTCCTTTCTCCCCTTTAGGCCCCTTTTTGCCTTTCTTTCCCTTTTCCCCCTGTGGACACAAGGGTTTAAATAAAAGACAAATTTTATTTGGGGGGAAATAATGATAATTCAAAAGATGGTTTAGGTAAGAAAATTCTGGAAAGGCATTTACCATTGTTTTCTGATTTAGGTAAGGCATGATATTAGAAAAGCTAACTTACACTTTCAGAGTGACAGTGGATTCTGGGCAACAGTATTTGGGATTTTATTTAAGATACTCAAGACAGAAGAAGGATACTTAAAAGCTGATACATCAGAAGTGCTAACTTAGTGCTCACTTAAACCACAATGTCACAGTCATGAATTAGGTGTTTGAGTCACAGATCTTGTGAGGATGACAGGTATCAAAAGTACTGAAGCCAGCCAGTGGCAGATGAAGTTCAGGGAAATAATGGATACTTCACTCATTTTCAATACCAATTGCTCTTTTTCTAATCCTGTAACAGACGAAAGCTGCATTAAACCAGAGGAAAAGGAAAGAATATTAACAGCGTGTATTTCTTTGAAATGTATCCAACTTTCTGATTGATATTACTTGTGTAACTCTCATCCAAAATATTCAATGTCTTAAAATATGCTATTTTGTTTAACATTTTTTACATCCTTTTGTTACAGCAAAACATTTTTTAAAAAACTAAAAGCAAATACTTTCCTTATTAAATCAGGTAAACAAATGTTAAAAGTGCTAATACTTTGTAGCAATGACAACTAGAGAAACAGACTTATTTATAAACCTAGGGATCTTCTTTAAGTCACTCTCTTACTGATCTCATGCCATGTATTTACAATGGTAAATGAGTTTCCAGCTTACTCACAATGTAACAAAAGCAAAAAAAAAAAAAAAAAAAAATCTGTTCAGGAGAGGAAAAGCAGCTTGGACTCAGCAAAAATGAGGTAGGCAAGATAATTACATAGTGGAATGTAGCCATGGAAATTAGTATTTAGGAATCAAGGTAAAGGTTGTGGGAAATCTACATGGATCATAGGGCCAGAGGAATTAAGGAAAGGAGGCAAAAGGAGGAGAAGGAAGGAATGCACCTCAGCTGTTTTATATTAACATCAGTATCTCTGCATATTTATAGACAGGGAGTTGGTGCCGTGCAGAATTCGAAATCCTATACAATACATACTTAAATAAATGTATTCATTCTGCAGTCAGGATGTGAGTTACAATAAAACGGAATCTCTGAAGCAAAGCAACATGAGTATTGAAAGGTGAAAAGAGATATACATAACAAATATACGAGATATACATTCAAATTAATACATTCATTCTGACAGCATGAGCAAAAGCTCCTCACTTATCTCCTGTGTGCCAAAAAGATTGCATCAGAACGCTCAGAATCAAAAACACTTGAATTTCTTGAATAAGGGGCAAAGAGAGACATTTTGTGTGGCTTAGTTGATCATGACAAAAGACAATGATGACCCCAGATGCCAGGGTGAAATAAGAGCAGTTGTGACAGGAAGATGGGAGGAGCATTCAGGAGTAAGTTGCTCACTCACACAAGATGGATCAACATCCTTCCTTAACAAATCACTTCAGTACCATGACATAAAACTGATGTAAACTCGTGTGGGTGAGCTCTTCCTTCCCAGAAAGCAGTGGATCTTCTTCACATAGGTGAGTCAAGTTGGGTATTATTACTTTAGAATTCAATTCATTATTTGATTGGTAAATCAACTCAGATTAACCACTCAACAGAAAAATGTCTTATGAATGTTACTGTGCCAGGCTATAGGAATCATTTTTAATATTTTAGTGAGTCTCAAGCTTTACGGAAAAGAAACACTACAGTATGAAGAATAACGTGCCAATCTTAATCAGCATTGTTTTGGCATACATATTGATGCCCCACGCAATACAAAACCATCTGTCATAGTGGGTATGAGTACATGAGAGCTTTCGATAACTTTTATTTCCCATGTCAAAGAATTATATACATGAACTATGCTCATTTAGAATCTAATTTTTGTAAATGTAAAACTTGTAATCATGGAAGCTGAACATGGAATACTTTTGTGTGGGTAATTAACATTACTCTGAGGATCAAGTTCTAGCTTTTATGCTTTCATATGCTGTAACATTGGTAATTTCTTTCTCATAAACATGAGTATCCTCCTAATGGTTTTATATACATTTTATTTATTTATTTATTTTTGAGATGGAGTCTCACTCTTGTTGCCCAGGCTGGAGTGCAATGGTGTGCAATCTCGGCTCACCACAACCTCCGCCTCCCAAGTTCAAGTGATTCTCCTGCCTCAGCCTCCCAAGTAGCAGGGATAACAGGTGCCTGCCACCATGCCCAGCTAATTTTTGTATTTTTAGTAGAGATAGGGTTTTGCCATGTTGGCCAGGCTGGTCTCAAACTCCTGACCTCAGGTGATCCACCCGCCTCAGCCTCCCAAAGTGCTGGGATTACAGGCGTGAGCCACCACACCCAGCAGTAATATGTTTTTGAGTGATTAAGATTTGACTCATACAACCCATTAGGTAAATATAAAATGTGTGTTTGTATGTGTGTGTGTATGTATATATGTATATATATACATATATATACGTGTGTGTATATATAATGTGTATGTGTGTATATACGTATACATACATATACGTATATACACATATACACACACATACACATTGTATATTTACATAATGGGTTGTATGAGTCTAAATGTGTATATATAAATACATACATATATATATGTATATACATATATATATAAATAATGTTTTTAAGTTTTTTCAGAGACAGAGTCTTGTTGTGTCACCCAGGCTGGAGTGCAGTGGTGTGCGCATAGCTCACTGCAGCCTCAAACCCCTGTGTTCAAGTGATCTTCTCACCTCAGCCTCTGGAGTAGCTGGGACTACAGGTACACATCACCATGCCCCACCAATTTTTTCATTTTTCAGTAGAGTTGGGGGTCTTGCTATGTTGCCCAGGCTGGTGTTGAACTCTGGGCCTTAAGCATTCCTCCCATCTTGGACTTTCAAAGCCAATGGGATTACAGGCATAGAGCCACTGCACCCAGCCACATATCATCTTTAAAACGCACTCATCTTGGGCTGAAAACTTATATGCACAATTTATCTCAAAACATATTTTATAGTCAGAATTTACAATTCAGAATAAAAGAACTTTTTATACCTCGGTCTCCTTGTTTATGAAATGGGGAAAAGAATGCCAACTTCAGGTACTAAAAGTACTGAAGCCAGCCATTAATTTTAATCCTTTTAATGAGAATTAAAAGACTTATCATATGTAAAGCTCCTGGGAAAGTACATATGATCAGTAAACGTGATGATCCTGGTGATGATGATGGTGCTTTCAGATAACCACTTACATGGGCTCTCTTACCAATGGGTAGGGGAGAGTCCAAGCAGTGCTTAAAGGCCTAAAACTTACACCACAAGCTTAATAATCTTTGACAACTCTCATTTAGCCTTGCTTGTCAACAGCTACGAATGTCACTGTTCAAGAAATCTTACAGGGTTTTAAAAACTGTTAAATAGAGCAGAGACACAAATTATCCTGAGAACTATAACAGGTTTAAATTTGTACTGTGAAAGGTAGTTTCAGTCACTTTAAGATTTTCACTATTCTATTGAGGGATTGAGTTTTTGATGGCTTCTTTTGCTGTGTCCAGTGTAAAAAATTATCCTTAGATCTACTACCAGGTAAAAGACCCAAGCAAAATACTGAGAAAGGGGTGGGGGGAAGAATGGAGGGAGGAAGGAGAGGGAGCAGGAGCAGGGGCGGGGAAGGGAGAGGAAAGGAGGGAAGGGAGGAGAAAAGAACAAAGGAGAAGAAAGGAATAAATGACTTTTAAAATCCATAATCCAAACTTTTCTTTCAAGTCACAAAACCATATTGCTTGATATTGACTCCTAAAGAGCATGGAGCTGACGGTTTTGAGATAGAACTTCAACATCAACCTCATAAATACACTAATACCTCCATTTAAAAAATCCCTGTTGCTGTGAATCTAAAGTGGCAAGTTCTAGTCCTGTGTAATGAATTTACTGTAGTTTATCAGTCACACTGCTTCTCCTCCATTTTCAACTAAAAAATATCAAGGTACAAAACATATCTCCATTTCTCTACCAGGAAGCAGTGAAGGTAAATGAGAGGCTGACTTTGCAGGCTTCAGTGAGCTCTGCCAAATACCACTGCAGATTTGTGCCATTTAATTTTACTTTTTAAAATAATTTTTTTTCAAAAATCCTTCATTTTTCAGTAAATTAGTGTCAGATGGTTGAAAACTGTAGCTTGAATATCTGGGGATAATAATTTTTCTTCTGTGCCAGGCAGTGCCCTTATATCTGGCAGTACAGCCTTCTTCATTTCTCTTTGAAGACCTGATTCCTTAAATCAGGCATCAGCATGTTTTTGGAGCACAGGATGGAGAAAGATTAAGTGTCAAATGGAATCACACAAGCTGAACAGCAAAGCAGACAGCAAGAGAAGAATCAAACAAGGCACATGCTGGGATGGAGAGGTCACCTTTTCTCCCTTTTCTCCTAGGTCACCCTTCTCACCCCGTGGACCAGGGAAGCCCTGTAAGATAAAAAGCAAACCAAAAAGATCTATTGGTGTAATGGTGGCAAAATCATATAGAAACAAATATTTTAGGATTTTACATTTCTGAACTTAAATATAACACAAAATGGCATGCCAGTCATAAGATTTAGATAATAAGGTGGTGCTAAGAAATACAAGTTTTTTAATGTCTCCATTATCTAGACACAACAGGTTTCTTGCTTTTTCTTTTAAGAAATACAGAGAGGAAAGAATACCAGGATACTGGTTTGAATTCCAGCAAGTTCACTGATTTGTGTGGATTTGGGCAAATCACTTACCTCTCTGCACTTGAGTCCCTTGACTGTAAAATGAGGTTAATGATATCTACTAGGCAGCTGTTGTGAATGTGAAATGTGATGATATTCTACAAAGTACCAGAATGATGCCTGCCCATAACAGGTGCTCATAAACAGTAACTAGTATTACTTTTGGTATTCTCATTATTCATGTAATACAGGATGAGCAGTGATTGTTTCTAGAGGCATTCACTTTTGACATTCTCTGTTTTCACGGGATCATGTTAGCATAAGATATATAGAGACTAAATGCTAAAAGGAAAAAATATTGCATAATTGCTTTGAGAAAAAAACATACACCATTCCCTAAGGATAGCATATGAGAGGGATATTGAGTTTATGCATATTTTTCATAAATAGGTCATGCTGATATTAAGAGTACCCTCAATTTGGGAAAGTATTTTGAACTGCCGCTGTCCACTACCAGTTACTAATTTTATACAAGATAATTGTGTTTTTTGCTTTTCTGTTTATCTCATGTAAACACTAGAGTATTTTATATTGCTGTTTACATGCACAGCAATATATGTTCTATGCATACCTGTATGCACAGAAAAAAATAAGTATTCTTTCTGTTATTGATGATGGAGACCACCAACATCTATTATAATAGGATGATGTTTATTGTACTTATTACTTACATCAAGACCAGGCTCTCCATCTTTCCCCTGCCAAAGAACCATAGTAGCTACATTAGTGTTGCTAAGTTTTATGAATAGGTTATTGCTTGATTTAAGGCTGTCTGAACATGCAACACTAGTACTAGAATGACTACTTTAGAAATGTGAAAAAGACTCTCTATGGATTAGTGACTGTTAGTGTTACAACTAAGGGTCATGAAAATTTTATATATTGGGTTAGTCTAATATTTTGCTGATGTTTAAGGGTTGGTAACTAAGTTATCAGTCCAGGAGTTAAGTTAAAAGCAAAAATACTGTTTAGTTGATTTAAAAACACACCAGCACTAATAGGGGATGTGAATCAATGCTACTTTAATTTGATAACTTAGTAGTTAGCTCATAAATGAGAAAATAATATAGAAACTGTTCCCTGTTAAATACAGTTTTAATTTGGCTAGATGTGCACACTGTGTATGAAGGGTTTGAAGCTTGCAACTTAAAAGCTGTTTTTAAGTAAGCTTTGTAAATGAATAATCCCAAATATATTTTTTTAAAGTCGTAAGACTGTTAGGCAAGAATGGTAAATTCACTCCCATAGTGCGTGCAGATGATCTCAGTGATGACCCTATTGTGTCATACTATGGATCCATCCAAAGTTCACAAGAGGCTAGTTTGATTCCGTCAATTAGATTTTGAAACCTATTTCAAAATCAGCATCTTTTTTTTCTCTTTAGCACTGAGGTAATCATGGTTTATATTTATTATTTCAATTCCAAAAAAGCATATGGGAGATAAGGAAAGGTTAAAATTCTTAATGCAACATATTCTACTGTAGTCCTACTCTATCTTAATGAATCAATTATAATTCTTCCCAAGATAATATTTTAAAAGCAAACCAGAGGTCTTAATTTCAATTCTGTGTAATTAAGAATTTTCAGGCCAGGTGCAGTGGCTCACACCTGTAATCCTGGCACTTTAGGAGGCCGAGGTGGGTGAATCACTTGAGGCCAGGTGTTCAAGACCAGCCTGGCCAACGTAGTGAAACCCCTGTCTCTACTAAAAACACAAAAATTAGCCAGCACGGTGGCACATGCCTGTAGTCCCAGCTACTTGGGAGTCTGAGGCAGGAGAAATGCTTAAACCCAGGAGGCAGAGGTTGCAGTGAGCCGAGATTGTGCCACTGCACACCAACCTGGGTAGAAGAGGGAGACTCCATCTCAAAAAAAATTAATAATAATAAAAAGAATTTTCAGAAGACAGAACACTATCAATGTTCTATGTTCTGAAGATCATTTGTCATCATAGTAATTTAGAAAAAGAAACATCATCATAAATACCAATTTAATCTGGGGACTAATTTTTAGTAGCAAGAGTCATTTTAGTAAACAGCCTATAGGAACCGATAAAGTCTGAAGAAGGCTGTTTTCAATGAAGCTTCCACAGCCAATTTTGGATCCAGTGACCTTCCAAGGAAGTGCCAGTTATGAGTGTCCAGTAAGATGACGTAGGGAGGGCATCTTCTGACAGTCAGAATCCTGTTCTTGGCTGAATAGTTTATTCTAGAGACAGTCTCTGATCCTCTCAATCTCGTGAAGTGACTGGATATGGGTCTATACATGATGAGTGGGTGAGAGACTGAATATGACCTATTTGTGAAGGAATGGAATTACTGGCATCATAGATCATGAGTGGACTGTTGTTTTCTTGTCTGACATCAGTCTGCCCCACAAGGGAAGGGTTAACTATGTCAGTGACTGGTCATCTATGCATGCGGAAGGTGGGGACGTGCATGTAACTGGGAACTCACAGGCAGCCCATAGGGCCCTCTTGGTCCAGGTTCTCCCACAGCTCCTTTTTCGCCCTAAAATGAAAAGTAGAAAGTTCAAATCACACATACTTACATCACATACTTTCTCTCATGCCCTGTGTATAAAGCCTCTATTTCAAGGACCATTCTATGAAAATATCAAAGATTTAGGCTCTTTTAGAGAGTCACTTCCAGTGACAGTTGGAAAGTAATGCACAGAAGCATCTTTTACTTAATCACCTTTGAAACGGAGGCAGCACAAGATTGCCACTGCCCAGCTGTGAGAAAGTATTTGCATATCTCAGATGCCATACTTGGGTTTCTTTGGCATTAGTGTTATTTGTTACTAATTATTTTGTTAGCACCTTTAAATGTAAGAATAAATTGCCTTTTCTTTTTTTAAATTATACTTTAAGTTCTGGGGCACATGGGCAGAACATGCAGATTTATTACATAGGTATATACTTGCCATGGTGGTTTGCTGTATCCATCACCCCGTCATTTACATTAGGTATTTCTCCTAATGTTATCCCTCCCCTAGTCCCCCACCCCCAGCTATCCCTCCCTTAGACCCCCAACCCCTGACAGGCCCCAGTGTGTGATGTCCCCCTCACTCCCATGTCCATGTGTTCTCATTGTTAAACACCCACTTATGAGTGAGAACATGCAGTGTTTGGTTTTCTGTTCTTGTATCAGTTTGCTGAGAATGATAGTTTCCAGCTTTATGCTTGTCCCTGCAAAGGACACATGAACTAATCTTTTTATTATTTATTTTATTGTACTTTACGTTCTGGGGTACATTTGCAGAACATGCAGCATTACTGCATAGGTACACACATGGCAATGTGGTTTACTGCCTCCATCCCCCCATCGCCTACATCTGGCATTTCTCCCCATGTTATTCCTCCCAGACCTTCCCACCCCCCTGCTGTCCCTCCTTTGCCCCCCCAAAAGACCCCAGTCTGCAATGCTCCCCTCCCTGTGTCCATGTGTTCTCACTGTTCAACACCCACCTATGGGTGAGAACATATGGTGTTTGATTTTCTGTTCCTGTGTCAGTTTGCTGAGAATGATGGTTTCCAGGTTCATCCATGTCCCTACAAAGGACATGAGCTCATTGTTTTTTTATGGCTGCATAATATTCCATGGTGTATATGTGCCACATTTTCCTTTTCCTGCCTATCATTGATGGGCATTTGGGTTGGTTCCATGTCTTTGCTATTGTAAACAGTGCCACTATGAACATACGTGTGCGTGTGCCTTTATAATAGAATCATTTATAATCCTTTGGGTATATACCCAGTAATGGGATTGCCAAGTCAAATGGAATTTCTATTTCCAGGTCCTTGAGGAATCGCCACACTGTCTTCCACAATGGTTGAACTAGTTTACACTCCCACCAAAGTGTAAAAGTGTTCCTGTGTCTCCACATCCTCTCCAGCATCTGTTGTCTCCAGATTTTTTTTTTTTAATAAGAGAAAAAGAGAAAGAGAAAGAAAAAGTGGGAGACAGAACAGAATTCTTGCTCTATTGCCCAGGCTGGAATGCAGTCTTAAAAAGGTATCAAAAACCTCTTTTATGCCATCAATTATACTTAACAACAGAGACAGAAAGGAATACAGGAAGAAAACAAACAGTCAACCAATATTTCATTTAGGTCTGTGAGATACTATGTAAATACTAAAGAGTAATTCACTTTCTGTTATATAGTCACTTTCAGAATGAGTGTATTATAAATTAACAATGCGGGGGAGAGATCCAAGATGGCCGATTAGCAACAGCTCAGGAATGTAGCTCCCAGTGAAAGCGCAGAGAACGAGTGGATGCCGCACTTTCCGACGAGTTTTTGTTGCCCACAGACCGGGAGATTCCCAGCAGAGGAGACACACGGGTCACCAGCGCGACTCTTTTGGCCGGCGCAGCTGTTTCGCCGGTGCCCCAGCGCGGCGCTTCCCAGTGCGGAGTATACCAGACGGTCGGGTTCGGCTGGTCCCATCCCCACAAGGAAAACAGCAATTGGAAGCGCTGAGGACAGAGAGTTTCACAGCAAGCACAGCGAACCCGGGAAGGTCCGGCTCTGTGGAGAATGGGCATGTGCCAAAGGAAAACTAAGAAACAGAAAAACTTCATCACCGGGTGGAGAGAGATCCAAGATGGCCATGTAGCAGCGGCTCGGGATTGTGGCTCCCAGTGAAAGCGCAGAGAGTGAGTGGACGCCGCAATTGCAGACGAATTTTTGATGCCCACAGACTGGGAGATTCCCGGCGAAGGAGCCACACTGGTCGCCAGCACGACTCTTTTGGCCGGCGCGTCGCTTCTCGGTGCGGAGTGTACGGGACTGGGTGTCCAAAGGCTCCGCTGGTCCCATCCCCACAAGGAGAACAGCAATTGCAAGCGCTTGAGGAAAGAGCGAGCACAGCTGAACCTGGGAAGGCCCAGCTCTGTGGGGAAGGGGCGCCCCCCGAAGGAAAACTAAGAAACAGAAAAAACTTCATAACTAACAAGCTGGACGTCCACTCAGAGACTCAATCTGAAAGTCGGCAATTACAAAGATGACAGGTGGATAAATCCACAAAAATGGGAAGAAACTAGTGCAAAAAGGCTGAGAACACCCGAAATCAGAATGCCTCTCCTCCTACAGGGGATCGCAGCTCCTCATCAGCAAGAGAACAAGGCTTGATGGAGGATGAGTGTGAGGAACTCACAGAATCAGGCTTCAGAAGGTGGA
>PVKP010023756.1:0-35884 GCA_004027715.1 Plecturocebus donacophilus | reverse complement strand
GCTGTAGGACTGCTGAGGTCCACTCCAGGCCCTGTTTCCTGGGGATCACCTGCAGCAGCTGCAGAACAGGAAAGGTTGCTACCAGTTTCTTCTTCTGCTATGTCCCAGAAGGATGCCCGCCAAATGTCAGTCTGATCTCTCCTTTATGAGGTGACTCTTTGGATATACAGGGGTCAGGGAGCTGCTTGAGGAGACAGTCAGACCTTTATAGGAGCTCAAGTGCTGAGTTGTGAGCTCCGTTGTCCATTCAGAGCTGCTGGGCAGGTACGTTTAAGTCTGCTGCAGCAGAACTCATATACCCCTTTTTTCCCCCCAAGTGTTCTGTCTCGGGGAGTTAGGGCTGTATTTATGAGTTTCCGGTGTGCTGCTGCCTTTTTTTTTTCTTTTCAGGGCTGCCCTGCCCAGCAAGGAGGCAGCTCAGTCCCTGTCTGCCTGCAGAGGCTTTGCTGAGCTGCTGTGGGCTCCGCCCAGCTGCCCTGTGAACGTCCCTGCAGTCCTGTTTATATGGGTGTAATTATATCTGCCTCGGCAATAGTGGCCCGCCTCCGTAATGGCGGGTTGCCTCGGCAACAGCAGGCTTCCTCCGCAATGGCGGACTACCTTTGTAGTGGTGGAGTGCCCCGTAATGGCGGACCCCCCCTCCCCTACGGAACTGGACCGTCCCGGGTTCAGCTGTGCCTGCTGCGAAACTCTTAACCGAGAGCGCTTCCAATGGCTGTTTTAGCCGAGCCTGATCACCTGGCTCGCTGTCTCAGAGCCTTTTTTTAGTTGAATGGTCGACTCCCAGGTGTTCCAGTTGCCTGTTGAAAAGGCGCCGGGATCTGTGTGATTTCCCCTGCGGGGACACACTGTGCAGGCTGAGACAGCGGCGCTGAGATTCGTAGCGCTTTTTTGCCTGGTAATCTCCTGGGCTGGCTCCCTGATTCAGTCCCCTTTTTAATCCGCCTTCCCGTAGCTCCACTCGCCAGTTAAAAAGGCGCACAGACCAGTGTATTTTGTACGGAGAACCGCCGCGCCGGGGCGCCGGCAAAGCAGCTGCGCTGGCCGAGACAGCCGCGCTGGCGACCCATGGGGCTGCTCCGCCTGGGGATCTCCTGGTCTGGGGGTAATAAAAATCCGTCTGGAAATGCGGCGTCCACTCACCCTCTGCACTTTCACTGGGAGCTGCAATCCTGAGCTGCTCCTAAGCGGCCATCTTGGCAAGTATCCCTCCATAAACAATTTCTTTATCCACTCATTGATTTATGGCCATTTCAGCTGGTTCCATATTTTTACAATTGTAAATTGTGCTGTAATAAACATGCGTGTTCAAGCATCTTTTTTATATAATGACTTTTTTTTCCTTTGGGTAGATACCCAGTAGTGGGATTGCTGGACCAAATGGTAGTTCTACTTTAGTTCTATAAGGAATTTACACACTGTTTTCCATAGTGGTTCTACTGGTTTACATTCCTACCAGCAATGTGGAAGTGTTCGATTTTTACTATATCCCCACCAACATCTATTATTATTATTATTTTATTATGTCCATTCTTGCAGGAGTAAGGTGGCAATGCATTGTGGTTTCAATTTGCATTTCACTGATAATTAGTTATGTAGAGCATTTTTTTATGTTTGTTGGCCATTTGTATGTCTTCTTTTGAGAATTGACTATTCATATCCTTAGCCCATTTTCTAATGAAATTGTTTGACTCTCTAAACAGTACTAGATCTTCCCCTACTCCTGCTACAAGTTCTTTCTCTGGAATTACCTTCATATTTGTCCTTAATATAAATTTGGGAAGATTAGTATTTCTAATTACAGAAGCAAATGCCACAATAAGATTTAGAACTAGTTACATTCACCTTAAAATAAAAAATAAAAATAAAAACCCCTTCCCTTTACCACCACAGGCCAATGATCATCATCATTACCTGTCAGTTAAAAAATGGGACCATGATAAAAAATCAACAAATAGAACACATTACCTGAGATTGGATCAAGATTACAGACTGACCATAAGTTTAATCTCTGCCCACCTTTCTTTGAAATTTAAAATATCAGTAAATTTAGAAAACAACAATGATAAAAACATTAAACTGTACAGTGATACAGAAAAAAGAAAGTGACAACATCTGAATAGAAATGTTTAGGAATTCCTGGCAGATGAAGAACAGATGGGGTGAAATTACATAGAAATAAGACTAGGGGGAACTGAAGTACAGACATGTGCTGGAGGATAAAACCTTCAGATAGAGGAGCTATTTCTGGTAAAGAGAAAATGAGGTTTAGGATAGGACATGGATAATTATTGAGACTCAACACAGAAAAGGATGAGAGTAGTAATCTACAATCAGATAAAGACAGAGATCTCATTCCAGTTTCTTCTATCCTTCCCCCACATGGGTTTTTCACCACAAAGGATAGGTAAAATTGGATCACTGGAGTTCTTTAGGTACATGAAGTCAGAAGATCAGGTGATCAGGCTAAATGAGATAGCATCACAATCTATTATGCAGTATCAACTATCAAAGGAAACATATATTAGTAAAATACCTGAATAGTGCTGATCACATGCTTTTGAAGATGTCGGGGTATTTATCCAAACAATGAAAAACTTTAAGGTCTTACAGTTCTGTGATTCACTAACTTTTCTTTAACTGGTAGCCAGTGTGAAACAAAGTTCTGTCCTTCATGGGACTTCTCTCTTCCTTTTAATATTCTGCAAACCACACATTTTCAAATATGTATTCATTTCAGAAAGGGATGTATGTATATATCTCAGGTGAGAGAGATATATAATATATACATATTTCCAGTTTTATCAGAAAGTGTACAGTCAAGAAAATAAACATTATATGTAAATTGATCAGAACAACATTTCACGTAGAAATTGGTGTTAGAAATTTTGAAGGACTACAGAACCAAAAAGGGGTTTATGAAAGATGCCCTCTGATTGAGAATTGCAGAAAGACCATACCAATCCTGGAGCTAGACGAGAAAAAGTTAAATGGTGTTGCTTAGATTCCATGACTATAGATGAAGGGGAGGCTGCTGCTGGAACTGAGCCACCTCAGCAGAAATGACAGTCATCATCCCGCACTGCACTCCGCCCTTCTGGGCTGCTGGGTGTTGCAGGTTCTGCTCCTACAATCAGTACAAGGAGCAATGTGAGAAGCAAAGAAACATGACTTTTGCCTTCTCTCACCTTTCAGTGTCCCAGCAATGCCGTCCACTGGAGAACCCACAAGGAGCCAGCTTCCCCAGTGTTCTGAGATGTAAAACACAACGGTTTTCATTTTACCAATGGAGGATACAAATAAAAAGTAAATCTGGAACTAAGAAACAGGTGCCCTATCCGGCATCGCATGATTGTAATCTAGAATCTTAGTCTTAATTTTTCAGCCATTTGGGTGCCATTTGTCTGATCTATCAAAGTGTTAATAGCTGGTAAGCTTGTTCCCTAGATTATAATAAACAAGGCTTAATTGGTTCACTAAATACATAGAATAAGGACCACACAAGTCTTATTGGGCAATAGCCAATACTAGGTCATCCTGGGATAGGAAAAATTTCTGCAAATTTATGCCTTAGAGCCAAAGAGTGGCTGACTTAGAGTCAGAGAGATTTCAAGTAAGACACTAAGGCTAGGTGTACACAAAGTAACAGAGCTAATGGCATTAAGGGAGTCAACAACACATGATACAAAAAATTTTTGTTGTCTGTTTCAGTGCAATGGACTATTGGGGAAGAAATATCTTTCTAGTAAGCAAACCATCAAGTTCACCAAAGTAAACTGTCCCTAGGAACCCACAGTGAGGATCAGCCCATCATTTTTCTGCTTTATCTCACATACCCTAACGTTATTTGTTCTGCTTCTCTATGCAGCCCTTCCAAAATGTATAAAACACTTCATTAAGCCTGCTGTGAATGCCACAGGGTAACTGCTTTCCTCTCCAGAACAAGATGGAGAAAATCTACTTAATTTCTTCATTCTAAGTGGCACCTGTTTCTTCAGGGGACTCAAACGTCCCCTTTTGACATGGTACCTCTGATGTGATTGTGGCTTGCTGTTATCATGTGTGTTGTTCACGTATGGAGCTGAATAACAAAGACATGCAGGTGCCTCCAGGGTGGGCCAGCACACTTTATAGATTGTGAGGATGATCAAGAAGAGGTGTGAGGACCTGGTCCAATTCTCTGCCAGGCAGTTCTCCATCTGGCATTCCTTTATGTGGAAGAGGAGTTACAAATTGAGAACCACAGTGACCACCCAATAAGTGTATGGTCAAAGTGCTTGGACATTAGGATCTTGAGTGAGCCTCTAAACTTTTTCATCTTCTAGGAAGATGATGACCAGTGTGAAGACCAATCCCTAGAGAATTGCTGGGGAGTAGCCTCAGGCAGAAGGAGACCTCACATCCTGGTGAGGAAAGTAGTCCAAGGACTTTGTGTGCCTTGGGAATCAATGATATTTACCCTACCCATACCCATATCCAGACTTAGGTCCAAGATACATTATTAAGAATATGAACAGCATCATAATAAGTTACTCTGATGTAATCATAAAATAATAAATTTGAAAAGTCATGATCTTAACTATGGAAGATCCTAATAGAACCAAAACCAGATTCTGTAGCACTCTTTGTTAACTCTTAGGGTACACAAACATTCCTTGTTAGCAGAATGGGTTAGATTCCACTTGGTATTTTGTGTTGAAAAGAGATGATTGATTATTTTTTACCTATTATCTGTGTTTTCTCCTTTGGTTACATAACTGTAGGAATTGACAGTGCTCAGAGGCTGTCATGTGCATTTTCCTCCAGTAATTCATTTATTCCTTATGTAAATCCTGTGAGGTAGACACTGGTTTTACCACCTGACTTTAAAAATAAGGAAACTGTTTCTGCAAGGCTAAGCCACTTGCTGAAAAGCTCACAAGTAGAAAATATCGGAGCTTAACTTGAGCCCAATAAGTCTGGTCCCAAAATTGGGGTTCTCCTCACTCCTTAATCAATGGATACATTCTAATTTTGAAAGATCCAAACAGCACTTCAGAATTAAACAAAACATCAAACTGCCCTAGTAAGATTCTGTTAGACAGAGTCTAGCAAGTTTGTAGAGAAAAGGGAATGCTTATACACTGTTGGTGGAAGTATAAGTTTAGCCATTGTGGAAAGCAGTGTGGCAATTCCTCAAAGAGCTAAAAACAGAACTACCATGTGACCTAGGAATCCTGTTACTGGGTGTACACCTAAAGGAATATAAAGAATTCTACCATAATGACACAGGAATGCTTATGTTCATTGCAGCACTATTCACAATAGCAAAGACATGAAACCAACCTAAATGTCCATCAATGGCAGATTGGATAAAGAAAATGTGGTACATATACACCATGGAATACTATGAAGCCATGAAAAAGAATGAGATTATATCTTTTACAGGAACATGGATGGAGCTGAAGGCCATTATCCTTAGCAAACTAATGGAGGGAAAAAAAACAAATACTACATGTTATCACCTATAAGTGGGAGTTAAATGATGTGAACACACAGACACATAGAGGGCAACAACAGACAGTGGGTCCAACTTGAGCATGGAGGGTGGACGGAGGGAGAGGATCAGAAAAAATAATATTGGTTACTAGGCTTAATACCAGAATGATGAAATAATCTGTACAACAAACCCCCATGATATCACTTGACCTACGTAACACACTTGCACATGTACCCCAAACCTAGAATAAAAGTTAAAACAAAATTCTGTTAGAAGTGACTTTGAAGTTGTAGAACAGAGATAGTTGACATCTTTAGATTTTCTACTCTTTCCTCTAGGAACCAGGTGTGTGCCTCCATTTATCTAGATTTCCTTTTTATATTGTGACAAAAGTTTCATGAATCTATTTTTGGAGGGTTGCGTATCTCCACTCAGGTAGCTATTAATTTATTTTTGTTGCTGGTATTTGTATTATTGTCAGTTGTACCATTTCTTCATTATGGTATGTAGTGGTGTAGCTAGCTTGTAAGAAAGACATTTTTAAAATATTCTTAGCTTGTTTTTAACTAACTTTATGTACTCTTATTTCTTTTAATTTTTTAGTTGATTATCTTAGATTTTCACTAAACTTGATCAGCTATCTATATTATTGTACAATTCATTGATTCGGCTTTTTTCAATAAGGATTTTTCTTCTTGTGTGAAGATAATTTTTTTGTTGCAATTTGCATGATTCTTTTTTTAACACACTATTTTTTTTTCATAGCACATTCATGTTTACAAAAAAATTGAGTAGAAAATACAGAGTTCACATCTGACTCCTGCCCCTGCACAGGCATACCCTCCCTCATTATTCAAAGCCTAACCCAGAGTGATATACATAATGGATGAACTCACCTTGACAAGTTATTTTCATCCAAACTGCATAGCTTATGTTAAGGTTCAGTCTTGCTGTCCTATATTCTGTAAGTTCTGAGAAATGTGTAATGACCTGTATGTACCATCATAGGACACTCTCTTCAACAAATGTTGGCAAGCTGCATGTAGGAGACTGAAACTGTAGCCTTGTCTCTCACCTTATACAAAGATCAATTCAAGGTGGATCAAGGACTCAAATCTAAGATCTGAAACTGTAAACATTCTAGAAGATAACATCAGAAGAACCCTTCTAGACATTGGTTTAGGCAAAGACTTCATGACCAAGGACCCAAAGGCAAATACAACAAAGACAAAGATAAATAGATGTGATTTAATTGAACTAAAGAGCTTCTGCATAGCAAAAGAAACAGTCAGCAGAATAAACAGACAACCACAGAGGAGAAGAAAATCTTCTCAATCTATACACCCAACAAAACATTGAGTAGAAAATACAGAGTTCACATCTAACTCCTGCCCCTGCACAGGCTTACCCTCTCTAGTACAACCACTATGGAAAGCAGTACAGATATTCTTTACATAACTAAAACTAGGACTACCATTTGATCCAATAATCCCACAACTGTGTATCTACCCAGAGGAAAAAAGTCATTATATGGAAAAGATCTTTGCATTTTTTTATAGCAACACCATTTGGGACTGCAAAGACATAGAACCAGCCAAAAAGCCCATTAGTCAACAAGTGAATAAAGAAAATGTAGTGTACATATACTACTCAGCCACAAACAGGAACAAATTAATGGCATTCGCAGCAACCTGGATAGAACTGGCTATGATTATTCTAAAGGAAGTAACTTAGAAATGAAAAATCAAACATTATATGTTCTCACTCATAAATGGGAGCTCAGCTATGAGAATGCAGAGGCATAAGAATAATACAAAAACTAGGGACTTGGGGGAAATGATGGGGCAGGTGAGTGGAAAAAGACTACAAACTGGGTTCAATGTATGCTACTTGGATGATGGGTGCACCAAAATCACACAAATCACTACTAAAGAACTTACTCATGGAACCAATACCACCTGTTTCCCAACATTCTATGGAAATAAAAAATTTTAAAAAATCAGAATTGTTTCTCTGCCCTAAAAGTTCCGTGCTCTCCCTTTTTTTGCCTCCCTCCCCATTTACCTTTGCCAATAACAGATCTTTGTCTCCATATGTGCTTTTCAGAATGTCATACGGTTGGAATCCTACAGTAGGTAACTCTTTCAGATTGGCTTCTTTCACTTACTCATATGCATTTGAGATTACTCTTTGTCTTTTCATGGCATAATAACTCATTACTTCTTGGTGGTGAGTCATATTCTTCTGCCTGTATGTAGCAAAAGTTAATAATCTCTGCATGTATTAAAGGACTTCTCAGTTGCTTCCCTGTTTTGATGATTTTCAATCAAGCTTCTACGAATATCTGTGTCCACATTTTTTGTATGGAAATAAAATTTCAATTAATTTAGGTGAATATCAAGGAGCACACTCACTGGAATTTATGGTGAGAATATGTTCAGTTTAGTAAGAAACTGCCACACTGTCTTCCAAATGGTTGGGCCATTTTGCATTTTCACCAGTCAATGAATGAAAGTTTCTGTTGCCCCTCATCTCACCAGCATTTGGTGTTGTCAATATAGGATCTTATTTTAAAAGGAAAAGAAGAAAAAAAAAGAAATGAACTGGAGGAAGGAGCTAATTTGAGGCATCATTGATTAGAAGAATTCATTTGAGTGAAAAAGTAAAATGCAAGGAGCAACTGAAATAGAAATTAATCTGCATCCACCTCCAGCCCACCTCACATGTAAACATTGCCAGATTTTGGACTGAGAGCACCAACTTGTTACTTGACAACTCACACACCTGAGTCAGACCTTCTGGCTTTCAAACTCTGCATCTCTGAATAGGTTTCTTATTAGTCCAAGTCAGTTGCCTCAACTATACTATTAGAAATGTAATAGTTTATATCTTATACTTTTGTAACAAGAATGTGAATATGATAAATTGTGTTTTGCAGGTGTAGACAAACAAACTGAAAACTATTGCTACTCTTTTTATTATCACTATTCTCATTACCTACAGAAGTTTTTGCAACCCTCTGGGCCTGTATGTTTCCAAGTAGATTCAGCTCATGGTTAAGTTTGGTGACTGGATTTTCATGGAACATTCCATTCTATGAAGCCAAGGCAATGTTTGTGTGATGAAGGATAAAAATGATTTGTTGGTTGAATGAATGCATCAACAGAAAGTAAGGGCTTAGGAAAGATAATGTGCTTAAGGCCCTTTTTAAAATATATGTAATTTATTGCACTTTAGGTTCTGGGGTACATGTGAAGAACATGCAGGATTGTTGCATAGGTACATATATGGCAATGTGGTTTGCTGCCTCCAACCCCATCACCTATATCGGGCATTTCTCCCCATGATATCCCTCCCCAACTCCCCACCCTCCACTGTCCCTCCCCTAGTCCCCACAAACAGACTCCAGATTGTGATGCTCCCCTCCCTGTGTCCATGTGTTCTCATTGTTCAACACCCGCCTATGAGTGAGAACATGCAGTGTTTGATTTTTGGTTCTTGTGTCAGTTTGTTGAGAATGATGGTTTCCAGGTTCATCCATGTCCCTACAAAGGACACGAACTCATCGTTTTTTATGGCTACATAGTATTCCATGGTGTATATGTGCCACATTTTCCTTGTCCAGTCTATCATCAATGGGCATTTGGGTTGGTTTCAGTTCTTTGCTATTGTAAACAGTGCCACAATGAACATACATGTGCATGTGTCTTTATAATAGAACAATTTATAATCCTTTGGATATATACCCAGTAATGAGATTGCTGGGTCAAATGGAATTTCTATTTCTAGGTCCTTGAGGTATCGCCACACTGTCTTCCACAATGGTTGACCTAATTTACACTCCTACCAACAGTGTAAAAGTGTTCCTATTTCTCCACATTCTCTCCAGTATCTGTTGTCTCCAGATTTTTTAATGATTGCCATTCTAACTGGCATGAGATGGTATCTCAACATGGTTTTGATTTGCATTTCCCTAATGATCAGTGATGATGAGCATTTTTTCCTATGTTTGTTGGCCTCATATATGTCTTCTTTTGAAAAGTGTCTGTTCATATCCTTTGGGCACTTTTGAATAGGTTTGTTTTTTTTCTTGTAAATCTGTTTTAGTTCTTTGTAGATTCTGAATATTAACTCTTTGTCAGATGGGTAGATTGCAAAATTTTTTTCCCATTCCGCTGGTTCACTCTAATGACTGTTTCTTTTGCTGTGCAGAAACTTTGGAGTTTAATTAGATCCCATTTGTCTATTTTAGCTTTTGTTGCCATTGCTTTTGGTGTTTTGGTCATGAAGTCCTTGCCTATGCCTATGTCCTGAGTGGTTTTGCCTAGATTTTCTTCTAGGGTTTTTATGGTGTTAGGTCTTATATTTAAGTCTTTAATCCATCTGGAGTTAATTTTAGTGTAAGGTGTCAGGAAGGGGTCCAGTTTCTGCTTTCTGCACATGGCCAGCCAGTTTTCCCAACACCATTTATTAAACAGGGAATCCTTTCCCCATTGCTTGTTTTTGTCAGGCTTGTCAAAGTTCAGATGGTTGTAGATTTGTGGCGTTGCCTCCAAGGCCTCTGTTCTGTTCCACTGGTCTATATCTCTGTTTTGGTAATGGTATCATGCTGTTTTGATTACTGTGGCCTTGTAGTATAGTTTGAAGTCAGGTAGCGTTATGCCTCCAGCTTTGTTCTTTTTGCTTAGAATTGATTTGGCTATGTGGGCTCACTTTTGGTTCCATATGAAGTTTAAGGTGGTTTTTTCTCGTTCTGTGGAGAAGGTCACTGGTAGGTCATTTTGAGATACGTTCCATCAGTACCTAGTTTATTGAGAGTTTTTAGCATAAAGTGCTGTTGAATTTTGTCAAAGGCCTTCTCTGCATCTATTGAGATAATCATGTGCTTTTTGTCTTTGGTTCTGTTTATGTGGTGAATTACGTTTATAGACTTGCATGTGTTGAACCAGCCTTGCATCTCCGGGATGAAGCCTACTTGATCGTGATGGATAAGCTTTATGATGTGCTATTGCAATCGGTTTGCCAGTATTTTATTGAAGAATTTTTGCATTTATGTTCATCATGGATATTGGCCTGAAGTTTTCTTTTCTTGTTGAGTCTCTGCAGGGTTTTGGTATCAGGATGATATTGGTGTCATTAAATGATTTGGGAAGGAGTCTCTCTTTTTGGATTGTTTGGAATTATTTCAGAAGGAGTGGTACCAGCTCCTCTTTGTATCTCTGGTAGAATTCAGCTGTGGGCCCATCTGGACCTGGGCTTTTTTTGGTTGGTAGGCTATTAATCGCTGCCTCAACTTCAGACCTTGTTATTGGTCTATTCAGGGTTTCAACTTCTTTTTGGTTTAGGCTTGGGAGGGTGCCAGTGTCCAGGAATTTATCCATTTCTTCCAGATTTCCTGGTTTATGTGCATAGAGTTGTTTGTAGTAATCTCTGATGGTAGTTTATATTTCTGTGGAATTGGTGTTGATACCTCTTTTATCGTTTTTTATTGCATCTATTCGATTCTTATCTTTTTTATTAATCTGGCTAGTGGTCTGTCTATTTTGTTGATCTTTCTGAAGAAACAGCTTCTGGATTTATTAATTTTTTGAAGGGTTTCTTATGTCTCTATCTCCTTCAGTTCTGCTCTGATCTTAGTTATTTCTTGTCTTCTGCTAGCTTTTGAGCTTTTTTTTTTTTTATCTTACTCCTCTAGCTCTTTCAATTTTGATGATAGGGTGTCTATTTTAGATCTTTCCTTGCTTCTCATGTGGGCATTTATTGCCATATATTTTCCTCTAGACACTGCTTTAAATGTGTCCCAGAGATTCTGGTCCATGAATACCCAGATTTGCTTTACCCATTCATCTGGGAATGAACACTGGGTTGGTTCATCTTCTTCAGTGAGGTGAATAGTGTCCTTAAGGACATGTGCACACAGTATCTCTACAAGACCCTGATTTCAGTACTTGTGGCTGTATCATCAGTGGAGAAATTCCTTGATACTATGACATTTTCTATTTTTTTTTGAGGGGCCCCCATACTCTCCAATGATGGATGCACTATTTTACATTCCCACCAAGAGTGCACTAGGGTTGCTGCCT
Organism: Plecturocebus donacophilus; assembly: GCA_004027715.1. NCBI lineage: Eukaryota > Metazoa > Chordata > Mammalia > Primates > Pitheciidae > Plecturocebus > Plecturocebus donacophilus. Next base: position 24,322 of record PVKP010023756.1, on the reverse strand, counting down.
CTGCACTTCCTTGTTACAATTTTATTTTCAAATCTGTTAGTTTACTTGTTTGTCTTTTTTACAGCAGCTATCCTAAGGGATATGAAAAATCTGTTATTTTGACCTGAGATTTTAAAATACCAAAAAGAAAAAAAAAGCAGTGGAGTAACAAAATCTGAAAATGTCTCACCTCTCCCACCCATTCTACTTTCCACAGAGGAAAGTGCAACTCCACTTCATTTGGCCCACTTGTTCTCTAGCCACCAACCCCTTCTTTATTATACCATGTGCATCTGTGTGTTTCAGGTTCACCAGGCTACCTGATGTTCCTCACAAGCCACTTTGTTTATACTGTGTCAGCTTCTCTCATGCTGTTCTCTGGGATCCTTCCACACATTGTTTTCTTGTTTGTTTTTGGTTCTTTTTTTTTAACAAAAAAAAATTTTTTTTGAGACAGAATCTCACTCTGTTGCCCAGGCTGGAGTGCAGTGGTGCGATCTTGGCTCACTGCAACTTCTGTCTCCTGGGTTCAAGTGATTCTCCTGCCTCAGCCTCCCAAGTAGGTGAGATGACAGGTGCGTGCCACCATGCCCAGCTAATTTTTTGTAGTTTTAGTAGAGACAGGCTCATATCTGTAATCCCAGCACTTTGGGAGGCTGAGGCGGGTGGATCATAAGGTCAGGAGATTGAAACAAATTCTCTGTGTCCCTGAGTGGTACACAGATACACTCCTCTACATCCCAATCCCTTCACCCAGAACATTCTGTGCTTCCCTGTGTTTCTCTGAAGTGTACTGCTCATAACTGGTGAGAGGCAGAGGAGACTTCATGGGCTGCTCTACTGCTGAAACCCTGGAAAAATAGAAGCTCTGATCCTCCTAATTGAAAGAAAAACTAAAAAGGAGCTCCTGTTAGTCAATGTAGAGCTTGGTGAGATGATTATTAAATTTCCCTGAAATTGCTTTCAAAGTCTTGGCTTCTACTATAAGAGTAGGAGTTGGGGCGATTGGGGAAGCATCCTCTTGCTAATTTTCTTTCTAGGGATGTGGAAAACCACTAAGTTTCTTTCAGTCACCACCAGGCAAATCATGACATGTATGACAAAAAGGACAAGATAATAGTGGTTAACATTTATTGAGACCTGCTATGTGCCAGAACTTGGTAAATCTGTTTTGTTTCTTTTTTTTTAGACAGAGTCGTGCTCTGTCTCTCAGGCTAGAGTGTAGTGGCACGATCTTCGCTCACTGCAACCTCTGCCTCCAGGGTTCAAGTGATTCTCCTGCCTCAGCCTCTCGAGTAGCTGAGATTACAGGCACCCACCAGTGTGCCTGGCTAATTTTTGTATTTTTAATAGAGACAAAGTTTCACCATCTTGGCCAGGCTGGTCTTGAACTCCTAATCTCCTGATTCATCCACCTCGGCCTCCCAAAGTGCTGGGATTACAGGCGTGAGCCACCATGCCCAGCCAGAACATGGTAAATATTAAACACATATATCCATGAACACACTTATTTGATCATCTGTCACCTAATGATGTAGGCACCATTATTTGTCCACTTTGGCAAATAGGAAAACTTGGGTTACATAAACTGAATAATTTTCCTACGGTCTTGGAGCCCATAAATGAAGATTTTAACCCTTGTAGCTATGATCCTCGCCAATGACTCTCCCCGTTGTTAGTGTTGGTGGCAAAGCTGGCTCAGAGACTCTCATCATCCTGTGTGATGGAAGTGAGAGCCACTGCTGCTCTCACTGTTGCCCACTGTTGACACAGCCTGTAAGTCCCTTCTTCCATAAAAGTCTTTGAGTTCCCACAGGGCTGCCCTCATGTGCTCTGCCCCACTCAGGATGCAGGGCGGCATTGGGAGGTGACCCTGATGGATGGCAGCAGCTGTGGGTAGGAGGGGCAGGCTGGGAGCCAGGCCTCGTGACCAGTGCCAGCTAGGCACCCTAGGTACAAATAGCCCTGGAGTCCGCAGCTTCATGGGCTCCTGGGGTGGAGTCCAAATCACTCATTGTTTGTGAAAGCTGAGCTCACAGCAGAATAAACCACCATGAGGCTGTCGGTGTGTCTCCTGCTGGTCCTGCTGGCCCTTTGCTGCTACCAGGGTGAGTACATCAGTCATGAGTCCAGCACCAGCCCCTGGAAGTACCCTCCTCTAAGCACAAGGTCACTCATTTGGGCTGGGGTCGGAGTCTTCACCAAACCAAAATACCAGACCTTTTTCTGTGCTTGATGAATGAGCCTCTCATAAAGCTCAGAGCTATTTCTTCTCCCCAGCACCTAGGAAGTTTTATGCAATATAAATGAAAGAAAATGTTAGAAATTCTTCTGCCTGAGCTTCACTCCTGGATGGAATCTGTGTCAGAGGATGTCATGTGAGGTCTGGGGTGAATCTGGGCTATGGGAATGGAGTATAACATTAAGGCTGTCAAGAGTCTAGCTGTGGGCCAGCCATGGTGGCTCATACCTATAATTTTAACACTTCAGAAGGACGAGGTGGGCGGATTGCTTGATCTCAGGAGTTTGAGACCAGACAACATGGTGATACCCAGTATTCATAAAAAAAAAAAAAAAAACCTACAAAAAATTAGCTGGGCATGGTGGCATGCACCTGTAGTTTCAGCTTGGGGGGCTGAGGTGGGAGGATCGCTGGAGCCCAGGAGGTTGAGGCTGCAGTGAGCCAAGATTGTGCCACTGCACTCCAGCCTGAGAAGATGATACCCTGTCAAAAAAAAAAAAAAAGTTGAGCATGGTGGCTCACACCTGTAATCTTGGCACCAGTCTGACCAACATGGAGAAACCCCGTCTCTACTAAAAAGAAAAAATTAGCCGGGCATGGTGGTGCATGCCTGTAATCCCAGCTACTTGGAGGCTGAGGCAGAATTGCTTGAACCCGGGAGGCAGAAGTTGCAGTGAGCAGAGATTGTGCCATTGCACTCCACCCTGGGCAACAAGAGCAAAACTCTGTTTCAAAAAAAAAAAGAGAGAGAGAGAGAGAGAGAGAGTCTAGCTGTGAGTATGAACCTCTTCCCTTTGTTGTGTGACCTTGAGGAAGTCACACCGGGAAGGGCTGGCATTGTCATCAGCATGATCATGGTATGGAAACAGAGAACCCAGGGGATTCTGTGTGGCTTAACATCAGGCAGCCATGAGAGAAACATCAACTTTTTCTAACGTGAAGTGTATTTTTATTCTTGTGCTGTAGCCAATGCTGAGATCTGCCCAGCTCTTTTATCTGAGAACTCAGGCTTCTTCTTCATTAGTGAACCTGTGTTCAAGTTAAAACTTGCCAAATATGATGCACCTCCAGAAGCTGTTGTGGCCATTTTGGAAGTGAAGAAATGCACGGATCAGATAGCCCTTGAGAAACGACTTTTAATTGAAGGAGTCCAGGTAATTTATTTCTCCTTTGGTGTCCAGGCTTCCCCTCAGCCACACAGGGTAAAGTGAGGTCAGCTTGCTGCTCTGTGGGGGACACAGGTGGTGGGGCACCTGCCTTGCTGGTCACCTCTTGGGAAGGTCACTCAGGGACACAGGCTGGGTGCTGCCATTTCCCCTGCAGACTTCAACTCAGCTGCACACAGCCTCCTGCATGTTCCTCCTTCTCAGGTCACCTGCCTGGTTGCTGTGTCCCCAGAGAGAGCTGAGGACATGGGGACTGAGCTAGGGCCCAGGCAGGGATGGTAAAGGGCCAAGCATGGCACCTCCATGCCTGGGAGCTTTCCTGACCGTGCCCACTGCTCTCACGCAGTGGACATGTTCACTGTGCAAGGTCCTGGGATCATGAGAGCCTTGAAAAATTAAAAAAAAAAAAAAAGCGGCAAGGAGGGACCTAGAGCTGGTCCTCCCACAGATGCTGTGCTGGTGGGCTGGGCTTCTCTGCAGCTTCTGCAGAGCCAGGAAGGAGCCCATCCCAGCTCCCAGACTCCATGCTCCCCTTCTCACTCACCCATGGTGTCCTGACCACGTGCAGTGGGCAGAGGCTTTCGCTGCTCTACCTCCTGCAATGCCATGGAAGCCTGGATCGTCACACTTTGTCTTTCTCAAGAAATCAGAGGTTTCCAGGACACTCTCAGCCTGGCTGCTTCTGGGTTGCTGTCCTGAGGTTCAGCTGTAAATGCCCACGAAAGCTGCAGGCTCAGGACTAAGAAGTGCCTGAGCCCTGAGGCAGAATTTCTGCATGGAAAGGCTGATGTCTCCTGAAAACCACATTTCCCAGAAGCCCTTCCTGCCCTGCCTGGCCTCTCAGCCCTGAGTCCCCCACTGCAGGGAATGGGAGATTCCACAGTCCTGGGGGCAGCTGTGACAACAACGTTTGGCTGCTCTGTTCACTCCTCCCCTCCAACTTCCATGAGGACCCTCACTCCTGGGTGCCCCCCAGGACTACTGGTCTGGTGGGGAAAGGCTGCTCCCTCATTGGCATGGGTGTTGTAAGGGCACCAGTTCTAGGCCTCCGTTTCTTTTTTTATCTTTTTCTTTTTTGAAATGGAGTCTCACTCTGTCGCCCAGGCTGGAGTGCAGTGGCACAATCTCGGCTCACTGCAACCTCCGCCTCTCGGGTTCAAGTGATTCTCCTGCCTCAGCCTCCTGAGTAGCTGGGATTACAGGTGCACACTGCCACCACGACTGGCTAACTTTTGTATTTTTAGTAGAGATGGGGTTTCACCGTGTTGGTCAGGCTGCTCTCAAACTCCTGACCTCATGATCCACCCACCTCAGCCTCCCAAAGTGCTGGGATTGCAGGTGTGAACCACCGTGCCCAGCCAGGCCTCAGTTTCTTAAACCGAGTTCTTGCCTCTGCCCTTCCAATTGCCTCTGGAGGCAGAATTCTACTGGCCTCTTGGATGTGAGCCTGTTATCTCCAGCAGCAGCATGACTCACCTCACCTTCCTTTTTTTCTCCTTTTTCTATTTCAGCTGAAAATAGTGGCAAAAGGTAATGTGTGATACGTAAAAACTCTCATCCTGGTTTCCACCATCTTTCAATGATACCCTAATCTTCACTGCAGAATGTAAAGGTTTCAACGTCTTGCCTGAATAAATCTCTTGCCCTGCACGTCTCCACTGGTCTTGTTGTAATCCTGCAGTCTCAGGCCTTGAGTCAAGGGTGGCTTTTATAGGGGAGTGGTCTTTTGCTGTGGGTGATAATCAGCTCCAGAGAACCAGCATCCTATTACCAATGGGGCCTGAGTCCAGGCATCCCAGAGGGAAATATTTGGTAGGAATCATCCTGCATTCCGTAGAGATTTCCTATCCTGCGGCCCTAAATAAAAGCCATGGTAGCGAGGACACAGGAATTACAACGTTTCCGATGGCCTTGTACTGAGGGAACCCCCAAGTCTGCCTGGGTGTCCAGGTCTGAGATTCCCACGCAGCAGTGGCCCTCGTGTGACGTCCTTTAAGACCAAAAGTCAGCCTGCTTGGTGCCACCTCTGTACTGTGGTTTCTCTTCCCTGTCATGTTTATTTCCTAATTTATCACAATTTGAGGACATCTCCAGGTTTCAACCTGGAGATAACATTTTTTTTCACTCCCCACACTCAGAGCACTCATCAGTGTCCACACCACTCACCAGCACCTGAGGCGAATTCTTTGTCTCAAGCTCTCCCAAGAGCTCCAGAGCCCAGCAACCCTGCCGACTGGACAGCTCCAAGCGTGCGCTATACATTCATTTCAGGAGCAGGACGTGAAACTGAGCACAGCGTCCTCCCACAGCCTGCTCTCCCTTCCATGAGCCCATCGAGGCTAATGCATGATCCCAGCAAGTCCCCTGGGCTTGGGAGACACCGCAGCAAGGGACATGCCACAGGTTCTTGGCCTGGTGTCCTGTGGTTGCTGGAACAAACCTCTGCAAGCTTGGTGGCTTAAAAGAACTGACTTTCTGACACCTCTGAGGGGTCAGAAGCCCAACATTAGTATCACTGCTGGGAGGTCAGGGGGCACCAGGGCTCTGCTCCCTGGGGGGCTGTGAGGGAGAGATGATTAAGAGCTGCTTCTGGCTTCTGAGTTTCTGACTTTCCTGGTCCTGTGCCATATCACTCCAACCTCTTTCTCCATGATAAAAACATCTTTTTTTCTATTGTTATTTCTATGTCAAATCCTTCTCTGCCTTTTAATTATAAAATGCAGGGGTTGGGTTTAGGGACCAACTACCAGATTATTATCATTATTATTATTATACTATTATTATTATTATTAAGATGGAGTCTTGCTCTGTTTCCAGCCTGGAGTTCAGGGGCACAATCTCAGCTCACTGCAATCTCTGCCTCCAGGGTTCAAGTGATTCTCCTGCCTCAGCCTCCCCAGTAGCTGGGACTACAGGCATGCACCACCACACCCAGCTAATTTTTGTATTTTTAGTAGAGATGGGGTTTCACCATGTTGGCTAGGATGGTCTCAATCTCTTGACCTCGTGATCCACCCACCTTGGCCTCCCAAAGTGCTGGGATTACAGGCGTGAGCCACTGCGCCCAGCCGACCACCAGATTATTTAAAATAATGTCCCCATCTCATAGTCTAATTTAATCACATCTGCAAATGGCTTTTTTTGTCATGTAATGAAACATTTACAGATTCCAGGGATTAGGATGTAGACATTTTTGGGGGGGAAACATGAATCAGCCAAAAACATCTCCCCTTCCTACTGTCTTCTAGCAGTGCACTACATTTTATTTCCTCCATGGCTACAGCATCGCCTCTGAAGATATCTCTTTTCCTATCATGTAGTCACCAACACAGTCTGGTCTGTGTCCTTCATGACTTAGACTGAAATCTCCTAAATTGTCTCTGAGCCTCTGTGAAGCCTTCCTGTGATACATTCTCTTCATCCACGCCAAAGTGAATCTATTAAAATTAAAATGTGATTCCGTCTTCTTTTCCACAACTGTAAATGACCAGGGGACTCTTTGTTCTCAAGGGTTTTAAGTAAGGGAGCTTATTTTTACCCTAAACCTACCTTCATATGATAATGGTAATGTTTATACACTTGGGACAATAATAGGTAAGTTGTTATTAATTGAACATTGCTTGTAGAATAAATATGTATTTTTAAAATCACACCAGAAAATAGAGTACACTTAAAAATAAAACCTATGGCCAGGTGCAGTGGCTCACGCCTGTATTCCCAGCACTTTGAGAGGCTAAGACAGGTGGATCACAAGATCAAGAGATCGAGACCAGCCTGGCCAACACGGTGGAACCCTGTCTCTACTAAAAATACAAAAATTAGCTGGGCATGGTGTCAATTTGTCAGATTCATTCTCTGTGTTTTTTTGTTCCCTTGATGGTGAGGAGTTGTGATCCCTGGGAGGAGAAGAGGTGTTCTGTTCTTTGATGGATTCATCCTTTTTGTGCTGTTTTTTACCCATCTTTGTGGATTTATCTCCCTTTAATATTTGAAATTGGTGATTTCAGGAGGAGTCTCTGAGTGGTCGTTTTTTTCTGTTGAGATTGGAACGGTATCTTTTTTGGCCTGTAGAGGACGTTGCTGGGCTCTCTCGGGTTCAGTCAGGTTGTTGGGTGGGTGGTCCTTCCCTGAAGTTTGCAGGTGAGATTGGCCCCGCCTTCCCAATGGCGTCTCTCCCAGAGCTGCATCTTCCTGGTTGGGGTCAAGCTGGTGTGTTTGCTGCCAACCTCTCTAACAAGGGCTTCAGTTTGAGTTCTGTGTAGGTGGTGCCTACCAGTCCTTATGGTCTGTTTCCCTGCTTTCAACTCTGCCTCCCTCTGTGGGATAGTCCATCCCACTGGTGTTAGTCCAAACTCCCACCTAGGTCCCTGCGACAACTTGTTGCACCCCGTGGTAGCCGCTGCTCAGATTTGCATCAACTACCTATGGCACCCCTCTGTCTGGCAGGGCTCTCATGAACCGTGGGTTGCAGGAAGGGTGAGGTAAGCACAGAATCCAATTCGGAGCACTGAGGGTATTAAGCCCCTGACCCTCCGAGCTGGCTACACCTTTCAGGTGGGGACGTGCCCCCACATCTTAATTTGCCTCCCTGGGTGTCTCTTGCTCTCTGGCTCCTTCCCTGGGCCTATTTTCAGATCCCTATCTGTCCCACAGAAATGAACCCGGCACCTTGTTTGGAATCGTGAAGTCCTCTAGCCTTCTCCATCTCATTCGCTGGAAGCTGCATTCAGGTGCTGGCTTCTCTTGGCCATCTTGGCACCCCCATCAATTTTTATTTTTTGAGATGGATTCTTTCCCTGTTGCCCAGGCTGGAGTGCAGTGGCACAATCTTGGCTCACTACAACCTCTGCTTCCAGGGTTCAAGTGATTCTCCTGCCTCAGCTTCCCAGTAGCTAGGATTACTGGTCTGTGCCACCATGCCCAGTTGATTTTTGTATTTTTAGCAGAGATGGGGTTTCACCATGTTGGTCAGGCTGTTCTCAAACTCCTGACCTCAGGTGATCCACCCACCTCGGCCTCTCAATATTCTGGGATTACGTACGTGAGCCACCCTGCCCAGCCAAGGCTGTTTTTATTTTTTAAGAATTAGTTATGTGAACTGAAAGGTATCATGGCCTTTTAAAAATATTTGCTTTTTGAAGGAGAAATAAAATCCTTTACAGACAAGCAAATGCTGAGAGATTTTGTCACCACCAGGTCTGTCCTGAAAGAGCTCCTGAAGGAAGCACTAAACGTGAAAAAGAACAACCGGTACCAGCCACTGCAAAAACACACCAAATTGTAAAGACCATTGATGCTATGAAGAAACTGCATCAACTAACAGGCAAAATAACCAACTAGCATCATAGCCTTGCCTAATATGGCTGTCAAGAGGTTAGGGTTAATTTTACAATGCTTACAAAGACCTGGGTTGTTTTGTACGGCAAAGAAAGGTTTAGATGTTGGATAGTATTGAAATAATGCTTCCCTGGGGAGCCAGGGCTCCTGTCTGTAAGGTGGCCATGCCCTTATGCAATATAATGTAAGCAATTTTTCTTTAGAGTTTTGAAGTTAAAGGAGTTCCAGTGTTTCCAAATGCACTCAAGGGGAGTGTAGACTGCAGAAGGTTTGTTACCTATCTAGAAAAGAGAGGAGAAAAGGCATTTCTCATTTTCCTTCTTCTTTTCTGAGTGAATCAGCGAGGAGAGAAAGATAGAGTGGCATCTCTCCTCTCCTCTTTCCTCCTTTGCCTTCTGGATCCTGGTGACTATCATAGGTGCTGTCCCATGGAGACAACTGTGACCTTTATACTGGTCCCAGAGAGGCTAGTTGGCAGCATTAGTCATGCTCACCTGCACAAGGCCCTAGCTTTCTGTCCTGCTGGATTCCTAGACTGACTCTGCCCACAAGGCTCCCAAGGTACCCTAGAGGCCTGGAAGAGATTATGTAGTAGTTGGACTTGGGCAAGAACTTTTAATGGAGGGAGTGTTCTAATACTATTTTTGGCTTGCCTTGCTACAGTTTCAGCAAAACACTGGAATTTCACAGGATGGGACTGATTAACAGACAATTCTCAAAAGAAGACATTTATGTGGCCAGCAAATATACAAAAAAAGCTCATTATCACTGGTCATTAAAGAAATGCAAATCAAAACTACAGTAACATACCATCTCATGCCAGTTACAATGGTGAGAAATAGAAATGCTTTACACTGTTGGTGGGACTGTAAATTAGTTCAGCCATTGTGGAAGACAGTGTGGTGATTCCTCAAGGATCTAGAACCAGAAATACCATTTGACCCAGCCATCCCATTACTGGGTATATACCCAAAGGATTATAAGTCATTCTACTATAAAGACACATGCACATGTATGTTTATTGCAGCACTGTTTACAAAAGCAAAGACTTGGAATCAACCCAAATGCTCATCAACAATAGACTGGATAAAGAAAATGTGACACATATACACCATGGAATACTATGCAGCCATAAAAAAGAATATGTTCATGTCCTTTGAAGGGACATGAATGAAGCTGGAAGACATCATTCTCAGCAAACTAATGCAGGAACAGAAAACCAAACACTGCATGCTCTCACTCATAAGTGGGAGTTGAACGATGAGAACACGTGGAAACAGGGAGTGGAACATCACACACTGGGGCCTGTCCCTGGGTGGGAGTCAAGGGGAGGGAGAGAATTAGGACAAATACCTAATGCATGTGGGGATTAAAACCTAGATGACAGGTTGACAGCTGCAGCAAACAACGATGGCACATGTATATGTAACAAATCTGCACATTCTGCACATGTATCCCAGAACTTAAAGTAAAAATTTTTTAAAAATTTAAAAAAATTCAGAAAAAAATGAAAAACAAAAATTACGTAGACTGCAGTAGGCTTTCTAGCTATTTTATTTCTAGGACCACCATGATTAATTAGTCAATGCCAGAGCTCTACACAAGTCAGACTATTCTGATTGCTGCTTTGCCTCCGCTGTCAATTATGGTAGCTATGCCCACCTTGCTTTTGATGGTTGAGTGCCACCACTTGGCTGCTGCCACCTCAAGATCCAATTGCTCTCATTGTATTTAAAGTTTGTATTTGAGTGATTGGAGTTCCCACCGTTAGATCTGATATATAGAGAAGAGCAATTACAGGGCTCTTCAAAAATGCAGTTGATGTCTCACAAATCTATTTCTCAAGGCATTGGTGAGGGAAATATCTTCTGGATCCTTCCAGCTGTGATGAGTAGGTCTAAAGTGACTAATGAGTAGGTCTAATCCACTCGACCATCTCAGTCTCCCTAAGCCTTTGGATCCCTTTCTCTACATTAAACCAAGGGAGATCAGGCATTTCCAGCTCACTCACAGTGGGCCATCTTTTAATCCATATTTCAGCTAACCAAGCAAATAAACTATTAGCACCTTTTTAACTTCCCAAGCTTCAACATTAAAAGCAGAGCTCCTGCTTAGTGGGCCCAGATCAATAAATTCTGCCTGATTCTATCTCTATGTTCCTTCCACCATTATCCCACACCCTTAATATCCATTCCCATGCCTGTTCTCCAGATTTGTGTTTATACAAATTAGAGAACTCAAACAGTTCTTTTTGTGTGTAGTGCACCTCCTCATGGGTCACACTCTCAACCTCAACCCTAGGAGCCCTCCAGGACTTTAGTCTAGTTATAGGTCCAGAAGTAAACAGCGGTGTTGGGGGTGGCTCCTGAAGAGAATCAATGTTATTTTTCCTGGCAACTGCCTCAGGGGAGGCCATCACTGCTGCCTCAGGCAGCACAGGGTTTATCTCCTCAGACAAATGTGGAAAGGCTGATGGCGGCATGGGTCACAGAGGGGCTGCTGGCACTACTGGGGATGGGGAAGCTGTTCCTTCTGGCAAAAAAGCTTCATCAGCGTTTACAAACTCAGTGTCCCCAGCTTCATCAGGGACCTCCCACACATTTCCGCTCCATGTTGCAGGGTCCCGTTCTTTTCCAGTCAATGCCCTCCCATTAACAGTAGACACCTGGCCAGGTTGTGCATGCACCTTTCCTTGCAGTCAGCCACTTGCATGATAAGAGCTTGTGTCTGTTTTTCCACAATTTCAGCTACAGGAAATAAGACTCTCACTCAGGTCAATCTTAACAGATTTGAGGCTCAGTATCTGCTTCTGAAGCCGGGAGTTAGAATCCCTGAGCTCATCATTTTCTTTCATTTCTTTGTCCACTGAACTTAGGAGCAACCAACCAGCTTCATTATGTTGGGTTCTGACATAAGGTCAAAGGTATTATATATAGAGTCACTAAACTCCTTGCCTCTCAGGAGTGGTGAATCAGGTGTATCAAATGCATTTATTTTGTTTAGCTCTCTAAACAGTTTACACCAAAAACTATCAGCATTCTCCATACTATTAGAAGTAGAGTCCTTGGCATTTTTACATCTAATCATATTAAGCAGCCAGCTCCAGAAACCCCCCAAACAATGAAAGAACTCCATCCTTAATATCTGTTCCTCTAGAACTACTCCTGGTACCAATATTTATATTTTATATATTTTGGTACTCATATATATGAGTTTATATATTAATAATATAAATTTTATATTATTACATATAATAATATAAATTTTATATGATAATATAAATATATATATGAGTTAAACCAAAATGTATAAAATATAAACTCATATATATGTTTATAAATATATAAATATACATATAATTTATAAATATATTTGTAAATATATATATGAGTAATAAATATATAATATATAAATATATATATGAGTTATAAATATAAATATATTTATGAATATATATGAGTTAAACCAAAATATATAAAATATAAACTTATATATATATTTTATATATTTTGAGTTTATATTTTATATATTTTGGTTTAACTCATATATATTTATATAATAATATAAAATTTATATTATTAAAATATAAAATTAAAATTTATATTATTAAAATATAAACTCATATATATGAGTTATAAAATATAAACCCATATATATGAGTTTATTAAGTATTAGCTTACATGATCACAAGTCCCACAGTAGGCTGTCTGCAAGCTTGAGGAACAAGGAGAGCCAGTTTGAGTCTCAAAACTGAAAACCGTGGAGTCCAATGTTCGAGGGTAGGAAGCATCCCGCATGGGAGAAAGATGTAGGCTGAAAGGCGAGGCCAGCCAGTCTCTCCTTTTCACATTTTTCTGCTTGCTTTATATTCACTGGGGGCTGATTAGATGATGTCCCAATTAAGGGTGAGTCTGCCTTTCCCAGTCCACTGACTGCAATATTAATCTCCTTTGGCAACACCCTCACAGACACACCCATGACCAAAACTTTGTATCCTTCAGTCCAATCAAGTTGACACTCAGTATTAACCATCACACCCTGGTTCTCAGTTTTTACCCCCTCTTCCACACAAAGGAATCCCACAGAGAGAACTGCCTAGCAGTGACCCAGGTCAGGTCCTCACACCTCTCCTTGTCCATCCCCACAGTGTATAAGGTGTGCTCACCCACATATAAGGTATCTGCATGTCTCTGTAAGTTGGCCCCACATGTAAACAACACACATGAGGACAGTAAACCACAACCACGTTGAAGGTACAAAATGAAAAGGGGAGCATGTGATTCCTTTGCCAAAACAGGTACCACTTAGGAGATAAAATAAATAGATTTTCTCCATCTTTTTCCGGAGAGGAAAGCAGTTACCCTGTGACATCCACAACAGGTTGAATGAAGTGATTTATAAACTCTAGAAGAACTGCATGGAGAAGCAGAATAAATAACCTCAAGATATGTAAGATGGATGAGGAAACTGATGGGCTGATCCTCACCGTGGGTTTCTAGAGACAGTTTTCTGAACTTGATACTTTAATCAGCAGAAAGTCCTTTCTTCCTATAAAGTGCATTGTAGTGAAGTGTATAATAAAAGCCTTTTACACTATTTGTTATTGGCCCCCATTAATCCCATTAGCTCTGATAGTTTATGTACACCTCGCCGTACGTAGCATCTTCCCTGAACACTCTCTGACAGTAAGGCATAAACTTGCAGAAATTTTTCCTTTTCCAGGATGATCTAGTACCTGGTTATTGCCGGTTAAGCCTCCTGTGGTTATTCTTTGATGTATCTATTAAGCTAATTAAGCCTCATTGATTGTATGGTAGGCAAGAAACTTTCCAGCTATTAACTCTTCAATAGGTAAGATAAATGACCTCCAATTGGCTGAAAAATTAAGACCGAGACTCTAGATTGTTATCATGGGAAGCCAGATAAGGCTCATTTTTCCTTAGGTCCAGATTTACTTCTTCCTATGTATCCCTCTATTGCTAAAATGGAGGCCTGCATATTTCCCATCTCACAACCTCGTGGCAGCTGGCTCCTTGTGAGTCTCCAGTGGACGGTATTGCTGGGAGATTGGAAGGTGGGAGGAGGCAGGAGTCATGTTTCTCTGCTTAAGACGTGGCCTCTTGCAGTGATTGCATCAGCAGAGCCTGCAGCACCCCGCAGCCTGGCAGGTGATTCACTGGCGGTACGGTGCAGGGTCTGTCATTCCTGCTTGGGCAGATCAGTTCCAGAAAAAGCAGTGGTTGTCATAAGTCACCCAGGATGGTTCCTCTAAGCCATCTGGAGTCTCATCTGGTTCCCAGCCTAGCCACTTGGAGTCCCGTGTCCTATAGTAGACGAGGACTCTGGGGGTAACAGTGATGGGTTTCTCAGGGATCTCCAAAAGTTCTGGGTGTGGGTACCTTAGGCATGAAAGACCTGAGGTACAGTTTGTCACCACCCAGAAGTTTGCTTAAGGCCCTTCTCTGGGAATGCCACACAGAGAAGCCAAGAAGAATCTCAACAGCAGGCCTTGCTGGATTTTCCGACTCAATCTATTTGCATGAGATGTTTCCCTTTTTGTCCAATCACATTGCTACATGGCTGCTACACTTTACTAAGTCTAAGCTTTAAAATGAACAGTCTTTGTTGGTTCTTTGTCATTTCTGAAGCTTTTTATGTAAAGTAAAACTTGGATTAAATGAACTTATTATGCTTTAAAAACAAACAAGCAACAATTAAAAAAAAGAAACCTCTTCTCCACAATGTTCATTTTGTCAGCAATTTCAGAAGCTCTCATGTCTGTTGCTTACCATGCACAGGGTCCCCTTTCCACTGCACATTCTCGGACATAGGCTCATCCACAAGTGTGAACCTGGTTTTGGATGTGGGGTATTCCCCCTGTGGTGTGGATATCCTGTAGTGGCACCTTCCCTTACAGCCTGTTGCCTCCCTAGAATGTATATGGCCCCCTCACCAAATGGGCCAGGCCCTTCTCTATACAGATTTATATTTTCTGCTACCCATGTGCCCATATTCTAGCTCCTAGTTCTGAATCTCTTCCCCCTTTTCCTCTCTTTCAAGATCTTAAACCAAAGAGAGTGGCCTGTGGTTTTTGGAATTTGTTGGGCCCAAGGCCTCACTGTGACTTCTGCAGGTCACAGATATTTTATTGCCTTTGTAGGCCATGTATTTACAAAAAACGTATTAAACTTTATATTGTACAACTGCATTGGTAAAATAGAGTATATATTCCTGGCTAGATTCATTGATGTATGTTTATCACAGTTATATTCACTTTATGAAATGGTTCATTAAAATTGTTTTATGTTTATGGTCTCCTATAGATATTGTGGGCCTGGATCCCTGCAGCTGCCTTGCCTGAGAAAAGAGTTGGCCCTGGTGGAGGCGAGTTGTCCTGAGAAATAGACAGGATCTTCCTGAGTGAGGGATGGCCCCAAAAAGAAGAGGAACAGGCTGAGGTAAGAGCAGAAGAGGTGGCAATAACCTACCCCTGGTGACAGGTATGCTGGGGACAGGACATGAAGGAGACCCCAGATTCCATGTGAACATCCCCTCTGTGCTGGGTCCCTGCAGAGCACACTCACTCCCCTCTACCCTCATTACCTTTGCAGCTCACTGTGGGGCAGGGGAGAATGGACCCCATTCCCACTGCAAAGAAAAAACCCAGGGAAACAACAATTACAGGAGGGTGCTGTGAAATGCAGTAATTATATTTATATGTCTAAAACATTGTAAAGATTGCTTTAATGCACTATTTAAAATAATCAAATCTGAGGCCAACATCCACAAATAACAAAAATTGAAACTGAAAACCCAGACAGCATCCACCCTGCTTTGCAGGCCTTCCCTCCCTGGTTGGCTCTGTTCTGGGCCCAGCACACCTGGGGGAGGTCCAGGGACAGTGCAGAGGAGCTGACCTTGCCAGTGGTGCTCGGCATGAGCAGGAGTACCAAAGTGAAAGCAAGGCCTCTGAGCAGGACCCCACCTCAGACCCCAGAGCCTGAGGACCCCAGAGAGAATCGTGTGGGCAGGTGATGGGATGGGGGTAGGGGAACAGTCTTCAGAGAGAGGCCCAGTGCTTGGGCAAAAAAAATAATGAGAAAGCAAGTGCTTCGCAGAAGCCTCGTCCCTCTCCCGACACTTGCAAGGCCTGTCTGTGGCCTGTCTGTGTCTGCCTCCCACAGGCGGCCTGACTGTGAGGCCTGGAAAGCTCCCTTTCCTGAAACAACAAAGGAAACTTTGTGATTTGCAGTTAGTTTATTGAAACCAAAACAAATTTGGGGTTTCAATCATTGCCTTGCAGTATCTACATACAAGGTCTAAAGAAAAAAGAAAAAAACGTGGTTTCTAGCAGTAGGCAGCAGTTTTCTGGCCATCTTCTGTCTTACAACGTCTGAGCCAGCGGTCTTGTATAAAGTTAATAGAGATCACAGAAAGGGCTGTTGTATATTGCTTGCTGGAAAACAAAAGCAGGCCACTTAAATTTGCAGATCACTCTTAGAAAGTGAACTTTTCAAATACAGAAACTTTTCTTCATGTTGTTTTCCTACATTCATCCACAAACATCTCACACCCAGGAAAATGTGAACTGGAACCAAAACAAGAATTCTCTTTCCGTTTATTCTGTCATCCAGGAGACACTTTTTTTTTTTTTTTTTGAAACAAAGTTTTTCTCTGCTTCCTACCCTGCAGTGCAGTGGTGTGACCTCGGCTTACTGCAAACTCTGCCTCCAGGTTCAAGCCATTCTCCTGCTTCAACCTCCCGAGTACGGGGGATTACAGGTGTCTGCCACCAGGCCCAACTAATTTTTGTATTTTTAGTAGAAATGTGGTTTCACCATGTAGGCCAGGCTGGTCTTGAACTCCTGACCTCAAGGGATCTGCCCACCTCATTCTCCCAGAGTGCTGGAATTACAGTTGTGAGCCACTGTGCCAGGTACAGGAGACGCTTACTGATACCCAACAGGAGTCATTTTTAAGACCTTTTTTCCACCAGCGATCCCCTTAATACTTTCTTCTCCAAATTCCTTGAAATGGTTTATCCAATAAATATGTGATGTGTGGTATTTGATGAAGACCTGCCAATATAAACTGATGCCGATACAACTCTTTCAACACAGAATTGTTAAAATCTCAGCTCAAATACATGAATGTGATGTTTTGGAGTTGCCATGTGGCCTTGCAAGTGAGAAATATTGAAACACTCTGAGGCTCTCCACCGCTACGTTTGTATAGGTTAAAAAATATTGGAGCTAGGAATGATTAGTCTACTCCAGACTTTTTTTTTAGAGGCACTCTCAGCAAGAATACTCCAGATTTTTTAAGAGAAAATAATTCTACAATTGTTTGGTAGATCTCCAAATTTTCTACCATAAAATATTTTGCATGGAATTTTGAAATATTAAATAACTGTTAAAAATAGAATCTGCAAGTAATGTGTGTTTTTAAATAGGCAGAAATACTCGTTGTTTTACCCATTGAGTTTTATGTTAAAGAATTCTGGCACTCGTGCTGTTTCACACCGTGATCTACCCTTCCCATTTCCTGAGGTGCTTGATTAAATGGTGCATGATTCCCAGTCATGAGTGCTAACAAATCTGGGCATGGGTTTTAAATTCTTTGTATTAGAATCTGTAGAATTTGCACAAATGGTATTTTCTGGACTCTAAAAAAATTTGAGAACATTTTGATTATTTGTTGCTGTGAAAGGGAAAATTGTATTGTTGGTTGTTCCTAGCAGTGAGTGGCTCTTTGAGAATCAGACATTTTCTCTTGATAGAAAATGTCCAGCCTTGCCAACATGGTGAAACCAAAAAATACAAAATTTGCCCAGTGTGGTGGCAGGCACCTGTAATTCCAGCTATTCGGGAGGCTGAGGCTGAGGCGGGAAAATCCCTTGAACTTGGGAGGCAGAGGTTGCAGTGAGCCAAGATCGCACCACTGCACTCCAGCCTGGGTGACGGAGTGAGATCCTGCCTCACAAAAATAAAAAAAAAAAGAAAGGAAATGTGCGTGTGTCTGTACCTGGGAGTCTCTATGTTTCTTTTTGTGTGTCTATATGCATGTGTCTGTGTGTTTCTATGTATGTGTGTGTGCCTGCTGTGTCTCTCTGTGTTTATATGCATGTGTGTTTATGTGTGTGTGTGTGTGTGTGTGTGTGTGTGTGTGTGAGAGAGAGAGAGAGAGAGAGAGAGAGAGAGAGAGAGAGAACGAACTGGAGAGCTGATGATTAGCTCTTCCTTTTTCGGAGTTTTCTTTTCTTCTCTTTCTTTTTTTTCCTGTCTTTTCCACTTATTACTCCCTGAAGACTCTCAAAGTGCAGTGGCAAAGCACACTAAGGATAAAATTAAATTAACTGATGTATAAAGAAAGCTTCTTCACCAAGTTCTTAACACTCCTTGTGGCACATTTAGAGCCTGTTTGTTTCTGGACAGTGATTTTAAAGGGCACATAAGAAAAAAAACCGAAATTACCATCATCACTCCAAAATCGTGCAGAGTTTCATTTGACTGGTTGAGGAAACACTGTTTGATTTCCCCTACAGCCTCTGCACTCTCATCACCGTCTAAGAACTCATGTAGATATTGCTGGAATTCTGGTACAGACACTTCTGGATCCATGACCTTTATAACTATTTCCTCCAGCAGTTGGCAGCCAGAACCTGAGAAAAAGGCATAAGAACATGGGCCATCCCCAGAGGGGTGAACCCATTTTGGGGATGAGCTCTGAGGCTAGTCATCTGCTTACCTCCCAAGAGAGACCAAAATTCAGAAAGATTATGGTGCAGAGTGCCAAGTTCTCAATTCTGGGAACATCAACTCAGGCTGTGCAAATTCTCCTGACCTCTAAAGCTTAGATCAGCCCAATCCTGTGTATCCTTGCTGAAGAGGACCCTCAGGAAATGAGGTTCTCTGATTGGGGACACACAGCAAACACTGCTTGAGCTTCTTTGGTTCAAAATCATGCAATGTTTCCCTTTTGTCATTCCCAGGATCAAGCAGAGGTTCAAAGATTTCAGACGAATGGGTCTAGGATGTTGTCCATTAGCTCCGTTAACTCTACTGCAATAAAAAGGAACCTGGAACAGAACTTTTTGCTCATGATAGGACACTTCTGGGGAGTGGAAAGTGCTCAGGATGTGGATTTGCATGAGCTGCTTGTGCTCTGGGCTTTGCTGTCTTCTGTTTAGTTGACTGTGAGCTTGTCAGCTATTCACCCACCTGCAACTACTTTGGGAACAAATGAGGCAGAGTGTTCAAGGGAAGCTTTGTGAATTGCACAAGGCAGGCCACTGACGGGACCTATCAGTGCTGATTCCAGCGGCTAGGGCTTTTTCCTCCCACTAGATCTTCAGTGCTGGAAGAAGACTTTAGGTGGTGTGAGTTCTCCTCCCTGATCTGCCTTGAGCCTGAAGGAACTGGGATGGAAAGCACATCCTGGAAAGACAGATCAACTCTGAGAACACAGAGTGAGCCCCACAGGGTGACAGATGCTGGGTCACACTCTGCAGCCTGGAACTTCTGTCCTGCGAGGTTTCCCATCTCTTTCCACATTCAAGGAGACCCATGATTGTTTCACTGTCTGTGGGGGCCTTTATTTACATATCTCCCTCGCAACACTGAAACAGCTAATTCCAATATTCAGTCTTGAGACTCATCCTGGTTTCTGTGGTTGCTATGTCCATAATGTGACCTGGAGTGCCATGACACACAGCGTGCAGCTCCAATGCAGGGGACAGCCCATGAAAGCAGTGCCTGCTTAATTGTCAGGAAGTAATGGAAATCTTAAGGCCTACCACACCCAGACCCTTTGTAATGGGGCTGACCTGTGCGAGAAACTAAGGTCTGACATTTCTTCTACAGGGGGTCCAGGTGATAAACCCTAACTTTGAGGAAGCCCACCCTGCTCAGAACTCACCTGCATAGCAGTGCAGGGGGAGGGCCGCCAGCATGAGGACCATCAGCTGGTGGCATATGTCATGGGTCTTTCACTCATGTCTCTCCCTTGCAACACTGAAATAGCTAATTCCAATATTCAATCTTGAGATTCATCCTGGTTTCTGTGGTCACTGTGACCACAGTGGGACCCTGAGTGCCATGACACACAGCATGCAGCTGCAATGTAAGGGACAACCCACGAGAGCACTGCCTGCTTGATTGTCAGGAACCAAAGGGAATCCTAAGGCCTATCACACCCAGACCCTTTGTACTGAGGCTGACCTGTGCTGGGAATTGGGGTCTGGGAGTTCTTTTACAGGGGCCCAGGTGACAACCTCCAGCTTTGAGGTAGACCTCCCTGCCCAGAACTCACCTGCATAGCAGTACAGGGGGAGGGCCGCCAGCATGAGGACCATCAGCAGCTTCATGGTGAGGCGGGTGCTGTCGGCATTCAGTTGTGTGTGGCAGGGATCAAGGAAGCTGCTGTGGAGGTAAGCACCCAGCACTGCTCTATTTATTCCCCAGGGAGGCACCCTAGTCCCTTCCAGGAATAAAGCAATGTGTTAACCTGGCATGGGACCAGGACCCATTAGCATGCACCAAGGGGAACCTAGCCAGTCTGTGTTCTGTTTGTAGAAACAGATAAGGCAGTGATTTGGGGTCCCCTGACGATTTGGGGACTGCAATAATGACACATGGCTCCAGGTAAATTGGATGTGACAG
This sequence comes from Plecturocebus donacophilus, assembly GCA_004027715.1. Lineage (NCBI taxonomy): Eukaryota > Metazoa > Chordata > Mammalia > Primates > Pitheciidae > Plecturocebus > Plecturocebus donacophilus. The sequence goes on along the minus strand of PVKP010023756.1, from coordinate 3,938 downwards.
TGTTTTCTAAAATACAAAGCAAAACCCAGCAGCGTGACCTTGTGCTCTCATCACTGTGGTGATTATGATCGTGTCTTCTCTATTCCTTCCTGCCTTGTGTTTTTCTCTCCTCAACTCTTTCCACTTTTACTCCTCTTTATGTCTTCTTCTGCTGCTCTGTATTCTTCAAGGTGCAGACAGCTTCATATCCTGTCTGTCTTTCTCTCCTGGAACTATTACAGTTGGAGTAGGTGCAATATCTATATCTTCCCCTGAGAGGCAGCCCTTCCCCACCCATAGTTATTATTTTTTTCATTAAAATTTCAAGTTTGAAGGGAAATATATTAATATCTAGTCTCTGGGTTTTTGTTTTTTTAAGTTCCAGGGCACATGTGCAGGATGTGCCCGTTTGTTGCGCAGGTAAACACGTGCCATGGTTGTTTGCTGCATCTATCAACCCATCACCTAGATATTAAGCCCAGTATGCATCAGCTCTTTTCCCTAATATTCTCTCCCCTACCCTCCCCCAACAGGCCCCAGTAAGTGCTGTTTCCCTCTCTTTGTGTGTTCTCGTTGTTCAGCTACCACTTTTAAGTGAGAACATGCAGTATTTGCTTTTCTGTTCTTGCGTTAGTTTGCTAAGGATAATGTCTTCCAGCTTCATCCATGTCCCTGCAAAGGACATGATCTTATTCCTTTTTATGACTGCATAGTATTCTGTGGTGTATGTGTACCACATTTTCTTTATCCGGTCTATCATTGATGAGTATTTCGGTTGATTTTATGTCTTGGCTATTAAGAATAGTGCTGCCATTTACATACATGTGCATGTATCTTTATAATAGAATGATTTTTATTCCTTTGAGTAGATACTCAGTAATGGGTTTCCTAGATCAAATGATATTTCCAGTTGTAAATCTCTGAAAACTCACCACACTGTCCTCCACAATGGTTGAACTAATTTACATTCCCACCAACAGTGTAAAATCATTCCTATTTCTCCACAACCTCGCCAGCATCTGTTTTGTTGCTGTTGTTGTTTGTTTGTTTGTTTGTTTGTTTTTTGAGATGGAGTCTAACTCTGTCACCAGGCTGGAGTGCTGTGGCGCAATCTCAGCTCACTGCAACCTCTGACTCCCTAGTTCAAGCAATTCTCCTGCCTCAGCCTCCTGAGTAGCTGGGATTATAGGCATGTGCCACCACACCCAGCTAATTTTTGTATTTTTAGTAGAGTGAGGGTTTCACCATTTTAGCCAGGATGGTCTCGGTCTCTTGACCTTGTGATCAACCCGCCTTGGTCTCCCAAAGTGCTGGGATTACAGGTGTCAGCCACTGCACCCGGCCAGCATCTGTTTCTTCTTAACTTTTTAATAATCACCAATCATTCTGACTGGCATGATATGGTATCTATCTCATTGCAGTTTTGATTTGCTTTTCTCTTATGACCAGTGATGTTGTTTTTTTTTCATGTGGTTTTTGATCACTCCAAGTTTCAATGTTTAAAAAAAAAGGAATTGTGTTTTCTTTATTTTTTAAAATAATAATCCTTATTTTTCTTCACTAAATTAACCCAAGTTTACAAATTCACTGTAGTAGAAATCTATGAATTAATATTTATCACTTTGGTAGCTTTTTAGGGTTTTCCTTCCACCGATTGAAAGGATACTGTGAGTTAGTGGAGTAACTGATTTCCTGGGCAGGCAGTGCTGGTCAGTGGGTGGTGATGGGATTTAGGCTCATTCAGATGTGGGCTTAGATCCTGGAGGCCATGTGTAGTCATGCCATGCCTTTGGACAAGTTACAATGCTGGTTTCTCTAGGACTTTTTTTCCCCTCTTTTGTAAAATGAGTATAAGTGATTCTATGCTACAATTTGCAGTGATGATAGACACTCTATGCCACATTTTTATAACATGGTGTAGCATAAGAGAATTCTGAATAAATGGTAGTTTTCATCTATGCACACATCTATCGTTGACCACGTAACCCGTGGACATCTCTTATGAGCTGGGCCTCACAAATTTCATTGTAGAAAAAATTCGATCAAGTCCTTGCTTTTATATACTTCCTTTCTAAGAAGAAAGGCAACAAATAAGTCTACAAATGAATCAAGAGACATTGAAAAGTGAGAATTGCTGCAAAGAATAGCAGAATATCCATAATGGCAGAATGCTGTCATGGACTGGATGATGAGGGGCGGTGTCCTGTAAGCAGCCCAAGGCAGCCTGGAGGAGCAGGTACCATTTCAGCTGAGACTTGAATGAATGGAGAGTGATATACAGAGGCACACCTGAGGAAGAGTGTTCCAGGGTGGGAACAGCAAGTCCAGGGCCTGAGGGCGGAGGGCACTTGGTGAGGTCAGGTAGAGAAAGTGTGCCTTTTGGGGACAAGGGGACCTCACATGATAGAAACTCACCCGAGTTTATTTAGGAATAGCATAAAGGCAAAAGGTACAAGAAACACAACGTTGGCTCAACGTTTAAAAGAATAAATAAGACAGCCAGATAGAAGTGTCTCCTCTTAATAACGTGTGAATGCATTATTTGCTCTCTGGATTACTTGTGGCATATATTTGCCATCATTCTGCCAGAGCTTCTGATGCCAAGAACAAACCTTATTTTGGGATGACAGAAAGTAGAAGGGTTATGTACTTAGTTGTGCACACAGTTGGCCATGGCTGGCATCCTTCATTCTCAGGGGAAGTGAAAGACTTTTAACAGGAAATGGGGCACTGCCATTTTAGCCAAGATTTCTTGGGTCTCTGCCTAGTGCTGCAGTCCTTATGGTCCTTTTCTGTCACCTCTTAGTCCAGAGATGACAGGTGCATACACCCACACTACAATGGTTGTGTTTCCTTTAACCTCCATGTTTGATCAGGGCATAAAAAGGTAATCATTCACTCATGAGTCAAGTATGAGTAACTCAGGCCAAAAAGACTCATTGGCAAAAACACCTTCCCCAAAGAGAACTAGGAGAATCCCAGAGATCAACATACTCATGTTGCAGGTGCAGTTTCTTATCTTCACAAAGGGTCTTCGCTCGGGTCTCTCAGTGAAATTCAGAACCTAGAGAAGTGTAGTGTTTTTCAGTGTTCTGCTTGGTTTCACTAATATTCAGCCATCACACAGTGTATCAAGCACACTAAGAAGGTAAATTACTCAGAGGTTCTATCTGGAGTGAGCTGGTGTCTCTAGAAAGAATGAAAGTCTTTGGTAAGAAATAGCTATGTTTGATCTGTCCTCAGGTTTCCAGGAGACTCACATGAAGATGTATTAATATTTTTTGACATTTGAAAGGCCTTGCCATCCTTAATGTTAATAACAACTTTTTTTGTGAGCAATATTGCTTAGTGATATATGCATTTGAACAAAAAGCCTAGAAAAATGATTTTTGAACATGAGGTGATTATGAAGTTTCATATTTTAAACTGTACATTGTGAGTATGAACCTCCTCCAGTGTGTTTGAGGAAGGATAACACATATTACTTTTATACCTCAGTCTGTGCAACTAGTTAAGCCTCTCACCCACTACTAGGTTAGTAAGAAAACCACTTGAGACGGGTCTTTTGAGGTAAATCCCTTCTCCTCCTCTTTGAGACCTTGCAAAATGTAAATGTTGGGTGAGGAGCACTTACCCAGTATAGAAACTCTAGGAAAGTCCTCTGGCCTTAGAGCTGTCTTGCTTGGTAGTGAGACGTCCATTGTTTAAGTCACCAAGGCTTCTCCCAGACCCGGTGGCTCCTTGTCTTAATCCAAATCTTGGACTAGAATTCCATGGCTGTGTCTCTCATAGTTTAATCCATACCCTACCATTCCCATATTCCAGCTCAGTGCCCCAAAATGTGTCCAAAGAAACCTGCAAACACTAATATGCCCCTGGGTGGGTGTGTATGCGTGTAGTGACATGGGGTTGGGATTGAGTGAATGGAACCATGTGATTCCCTTAAGGAGACCACAAAC
>PVKP010023755.1:0-35898 GCA_004027715.1 Plecturocebus donacophilus | reverse complement strand
ATTCCATGGTGTATATGTGCCACATTTTCCCTGTCCAGTCTATCATTGATGGGCATTTGGGTTGGTTCCAGGTCTTTGCTATTGTAAACTGTGCTGCAATGAACATTCGTGTGCATGTGTCCTTACAGTAGAACGATTTATAATCCTTTGGATATATACCCAGTAATGGGATTGCTGGGTCAAATGGAATGTCTATTTCTAGGTCCTTGAGGAATCACCACACTGTCTTCCACAATGGTTGAACTAGTTTACACTCTCACCAACAGGGTAAAAGTGTTCCTATTTCTCCACATCCTCTCCAGCATCTGTTGTCTCTAGATTTTTTAATGAACGCCATTCTAACTGGCGTGAGATGGTATCTCAATGTAGTTTTGATTTGCATTTCTCTAATGACCAGTGATGATGAGCATTTTTTCATATGTTTATTGGCCTCATGTATGTGATTTTTTTTTTTAATTCCAACCCTCTGGTTTTGCTTAAAACATAAGTCTATATGCTTGGGCTGAGAGCTGCACATTCTTAAGTGTTTTCAAAGCAAGAAAAAAGGAAAAGGATTTAAAATAAAATCCTATCATTGTTCATTGAACAACAAATTGCAACTGGTGAAAAGAAATAATATTTTGATTTGGAAGAAGAAAACTGCCAGGCACATCCTGAGCCTCTTAACGGAGTTGCCTCTGTTCAGGCGACAGTGGCAGAACAGCCACACATCAGATCAACCGGGCATATTATCACCCCCTGTAAAGGCGATTGCTTGTCATCTTTTATGAAGTGTCTGCCCCTTTTGGTTGTCAACAATGAGGAACCTTGCCCTTTCTTTCCTGCTTATTCTTCCTCCTGGATCTTATCATGGGAGAACTGCTTTTCCACAACGACCCTTCTCACAGAGAAGAGCTGCTGCCTCTGTCCAGGATAGCAGAAATAAGACGAAACAGGATGAGTCTATTTCAGAAAGCTCAGAAAACATTGGCAATCAGCTCAGCACCAGCACATTGGATAGCAGCACAGGAAGCTCCCCTGAAGGTCATCTTGTCCATCTTCTGTCTTTTGCAAGATGCTCTTCTAGAGACCCCTTCTTCACCTGGAAAGTCTCCAGGGAAGGACACTCCTCAGCTTCCTGCTATTGGGCACGACAATGTCTTCTATTTGGAATGCTTTATATCTAGTTGAAAGGTTTTCTGCCATCTTTTACTTTCCTTCTTCCCTACAAAGCTTGTCCCCATAAAAAAATTATGAAGTAGACAAAGGTTGGTTTTAGTGCCTTCTCTTCACTCTCTCCCCACCCCAACCCTTTTATGCATCCTCTGCTCTTTCCGTTTTCCAAGGCTTTCTGTGTCTTCATTGTCGTAAGGGAAAGTAGATGGGTACTTTTTTTTTTTCCTAAGATATCGGTCCCTTGCAAGATAAGCCCTGCAAGATGAGAGCAATGCTTAATACAAAATGCTGAATTATTAATGATGACATTTCAGAAAACTCTAAAAAGGAGATTGGGGTTAGGGTGAACTTTGCCCACAGCCCTCAAATAATGTCATGCATGTAAGACTAACCATGAATATTGAGTCAAGGCAGCCAGCCTAAACTTTGGGAGACCTGCAGGCAGCTCCCCTTAATAGCTGTGCCACTTTCATTAACTTATTAAACCTCTTGGAGCCTCATGTTTCCTATCTGCAAAATGGGAGTAATTGCCCTACTTCCCAGGCTGTTGTGAGGATTACAAGAGATGATGTAGGTAATGCGCTTTCCACAATGCCAGCCAGGTACATTGTCCTGAATACAGACTGGCTATCCCTATTATTGTTGTGGTTATCCATAGTTACTTTTTATGAATACAAACAAAAGATTTTCAGCCAAGCCAGTGGAATACTAAAAAGTGTGAGTGGGGAGCAGTTGCTCTTTCTGCTGATATGCTTGATAAATATTACTATATGGCTAACAAATATCTTTCTCTCTTCCCAGGATAACATAGGCAGGTAGTGAATCAAAAGAGGCACAGAGAGGCTCCCCAGAGCACATGAGGAATGGGTGGGCAGTGAGCAGGAGTGAGGATGGCTGTCCTTGTCCTCTGTCTGCCCTAAACATTTTTGTGGTTCCCATTAAACAGTGTGAATGTCAACAAGGGCTGGGATTTGAGTTGAACTTATTCATGCTTCACATCTCCATATTTTATATTTCCCAGAACTGACCCATATGCAGCCTCTTTCATTCTGAGATAGAAGTCTGCTTAGCAAACAGCCAGGTAGATAGACAGGTTGTGATTTGGTGAAACCTAGAAGAATTATGAACTGTAGCAAAAATAGCCAACGAAGGCATAGCTAAGGCATATTTTCCTTTCCCCTTGATATCAGTGGAAATGTGCATCTTCAGGCATCACAGAAATAATCACCCACTCTATATATTTTCCCCTTTTTATGGTTTTTATTGGTATAGTAACATTATTCAAGCTAGGCTCTTCCATCTCCCAAGCCAGTTTCTTTTGCATCTGTGTTTATATTGATGCTATTCAAACAATGATCTTCCACTTCCCCTGTCAGTTTCCATCATGCATTTCACATATTATGAACTTATTTAAACAAAAATAATCCTCTCCGGGTGCATTCCTTTCCCATCTGTTTCTTCCCTGCCCTATACTACCAATACTCATTTCAAAGCAACATTGTAATATCATTTATTGTTATTTTCTCTTGTTTATAAGCTGCTTCTGTAGCATTCAGAGGTGAGGGTGGGCAGGAAATATACAGCATTAATGATTTATGGTCAATAAGGTATTTCTTACTCAAAATGTTTCTAAAAGGATTTCTATCCATTTTTAAGAGCAATGAGATCTCAGCAATCATGACATTTTATATTTGTAGGGTGCTTTATAGTTAGTTTTTTATGTCCTTTCACTAAGTGTCATTTTAGGGAGTTTGGAAAAAAGAAAAGAAAAAGGAAAAATAGAGCTTGTTATCCAGATCATTCTAAATATACAGATTTTGGGCAACATATAATACACTATGTTGAAGTCAAATAGAATATAAAGATGGATCTCTAAACCTAACATTTTGTTTTTAGAATCACAGAATAGTGATTCAAGACATACCTAGAAACCGGGTGGTCTTTGGTGTGTTTGAAGAGCAAAGAGAAGGTGGGGGGTTTTTATGAGAATGAGAAATGTTATTTGTTTTGGAAAAAAGTTTCTTGGCACTGGTAGACTTTTAGGAGATGGTACACTCTGATTGGTGAGTGGTGGTGGTAGGTAAAAACTGGTCTTAGAGTTGTGGCAGGCTGTTTCAGCAGCTGTTGGATCTAACTGGTTTAGAGTTACAGCAGGCAGTTGCCACAGCTAGGCTTGCAAAGAATTAAATTCTTTGCACAGTGTTATGTGCCCCCGGTGCTTTTCCCCCTGGCTTCTTGACTCTGATTTAGTTGGGTATGACAAGAGTGACCCAATTCACATAATCACCCTTCACAACTGGACATGCAGATGTTTGAATTGTTCACCTGTCTCCAGTACGCTTGGAATTGTGGAGACACAGCTATTTGTCTACTAAAATTCATGTGAGGTGGTGGGGGTGGGCTGGGAATTGTTCTTAATTTTGGAAATGATCTAAACAGAGCAGTAAGTCTGTCTCTCAAAATGAATACATGTTTAGCTTAATAATATTTCTTTATAGTTCCCATTTGTTTAGAGATTGAATTCTGTTTCCCAGGCTCAGAAAGACTTGTTATAAATACTCTAATCCTTTCTAAATCAGGTGTCTGTGCACCTATTTCCATATAGATATCTTAGGAGCATGAGTGATAATTTATTCTCATAATCTGCCTACAAAAGAAGAACATTCCTCCTTCCTCTGCCAGCCTTGCCCAGATGAAAGGGCCAGAGCCTCCTGCATGCTTCTGAGGCCAGCTGTGGGAAATCAGCTGAGATTTTTGAAGAGAAATAAGCTTTTTTAGTCTTTGAAGAAATATCTGTAGAACCCACACTCTGGTAGACAACTTCCAGAGGTCACTTAATTCTGCATGGAGTTTCTAACTCAACATTTATAAATGGGTCACGTTTCTTCCTCTGGAAAGGCAGATTTACAAGTTAATATTATCTCACAGAACACATATTCTTCAAATGAGAGGTGCTTTAGTGAGTTCTTTTTCACGGGTTCATGGACTAGGTTGGAATCTCTCACATGAGGCATCCATCCTGTCTGACATCAATCCTTTCTGCAGCCTGGAAGTCCATCATTCTTGAGTTGGACTTTAAAACCTGCCCCAGGTTGGAGATTCTTGCTCCACTTTCTGCAGGCTAAAGAAGCAAGATTCTTCTAATTGTTTTTCATCTGTGATGGTTTTACAAGTGAGGAAGAGCTTGTAAGTCTCTTTTACAGTTCATTACAACTAAGAAACCTTATTTAGTCAAAGAAAATCGTCCTTTGGGGAATGGTTAGAACTTGCAAGGAGTAAAATCTTTTGGGGGTGGAAAACATTCTCTGCATGGTACAGAGAACAAAAACAAAATCCCCAAACCTACTCCTCAATACAATTTCTCATTAAGTAAATAAAATGGCATTTTCTTTTCTCAACTCAAACCCTATGAGTTTTATGTCAATTTAGTGTTCTGCGCTCCTGCCCTTGTTTTCTGTTTTTCTCCAGTGGATCACTTCTGGTTTCAGTACCACAAAAGGATAGACTTTCTAGAAGTTGGAAGATCCAAAGTTAAAATATATAGCCTTCAATCATAGTTGCCGAAAGTTCCTGTGCAATGTCTTAGCTGGGTTAGGTCAAGCAAGTCAAACTCAAAAGGGGATTGAACTCTTCCTACTAGAAGTTAGTATCCTGTTATCTATAAATAGGTCATCACCATCAGAAATCTTCACAGGCATGATCTTTGTAGTCATCACTGACATAATCTTTGTTTGCAAAATCTTTTCCTACTCCTGCAGTTCATCCTGGCCTCTTCTGGCTTGAAACAATCTCTTTCAGGAGCTTTGAAGTCCATAATCTTGACTTCTTTACCTAGGCAGCTCATGTTGCTTCTTTTTCTGGTCTTGATTACATTCAAATTCCACTCTCCCAACTAAATACTATCACACAGATAAAAGTAAAGGAATTTCTAACATCGAGAGTCTCAGAGATTCAGCCCTGATGTAATGTGCTCAATCATAGGAATAGTAGTAGGAAATGAAAGGATTTTGTAGTTTCTTAAAACTGCATAGAAAGTTAGAATATCTGCCTGAAGTCTCCATATGAGGTCTTAGAATTCTGATCATTTGGAGATGTGCTAAATTATATTTTGAAGCATGTTTGAAAGCTGTGGTTCTGTGGTTAGGCAGTTTGAGCAGTCATTTTATCATAAATACCCTCTTGGTTTATGTCACTCTCCCTAAACTCAGTTTGAGGTGCAAAATCCTGGTTCTGGAATCTGAAAGCTTGCTTTCCAATGCTTTCTCTTGTGCTAACCAATTGTATAATCTTTAGTAAGCCACACAGTGGCTCTGGGACAATTTCACATTTGGAAAATGTGGAAATATGGCTGGGTGACTAAGGAAGAAGTTAAAGAGCTAGGCAAGCACAGTATTTAATAGTCCCAGGATAAGAAGTTTACGGACCTTGTCGGTCTTCAGTATCAGCAGGAGGCTTTAGTAAATGACAGGTTTCTGTGCTCACCCCAACAAGTCCTATTCAGTAGTGTTTAGGGGGAGAAGCAGTCCAGCTGCTTGTTTAATCAGTGTGTTAGGTGATTTTGATGATCAGCGTCCTCACACCACACCTTGAGAAACCTACCCAGGGAGATATAACTCAGAGTCCCAGAGCACGTCTCCTCTCCATTCCATCACTAGCACTAGAAGGGTCCTTGAGGGTACAAAGGGAAGACTTCTCATTGGGCTTAGAGCCCACATGTCTGAAATAAAAGCAATCACACTAATGAATAATTAACAAGCATGGGTCCTTTCCAGATCAGGTTTTGAAGGGGCCAGTCCAAACCAGCTATGGCCAGTCAAAACTGGCCTAAACAAGTCGGGCCCATCAGAGCCTATTTAAACTGCAATCAGTTGAAACTACTCCAAATTGATCAGGACCATCCATGACTAGTCAGAACCAGCATAGACTGACTACAGCCAGTTCAAACCAGTTAGATTTGGCCATAGCCAGTGTAAACCACCTGTGGCCCATTAAAATTGGTCAAACCAAACTGGAACAGGAAGTAATGGCTCAGAACCAGCATAAATCAGTTGTGCCCAGTTCAAACCACTCTAAACTGGTCATGCCTTTTAACAACCTTTAGAAACTGGTGTTGTGGGCCAGTTGATACTGGCTTAAAACAGTTGCAGCCAGTCAGAACTGGTCTAAACCATTAGTGGCTAGTTATAACCAGTCAAAATGGTAAGAGCCTGCCATGACCGTCAGAAACAGTTTAAACTGGTTGTGACAAGTCACCGCTGAGCCTAGCTGAAACCAGCATCAATATTTTACAGCTGGTCAAAAGTGGTCTAAAACAGTGGTGGCCAATTGAAATTGGTTAGAATCATCAATGACTGATTGAAACCCACCAAAACTGGTTGTGGCTGGTCTAGGCATGGTTTAAACCAGTCACAGCCAATCATAAGTGGTTTAGACTAGTTTTGGCAGGTCAAAATCAGTCAAAACAAATTGTAGCTGATCAGAGGCAGTCTAAACTGATTGAAGCTAGTCTAAACTGGTCAGCATCAGCCATGACCAGTCAGAATAGGCATAAACCAATTTTGGCTGGTCAAAATGAGTAATGAGTCAAAGCTGATTGAGGCTGGGCATAGGTGATCTAAAACAGTTGTGCCCAGTTAAAATAAGTTGTGACCAGCCACAACCAGCTTAAATTGTCTGCAGCCAGTCAGAACTGATTTGAACTTACTGGCCACAGAAACAAACTATGGCCACTGAAAATTGTCCTAAACCAGTTACACTCTATTAAATCCAGTCTAAACTAGTTGTTAGTTGTTAGTTTAGACTGGTTTTAATAGAATATAATGGTTTAGGACAATTTAGGCTGGTCGTAACAGGTCAAAACTGGTTTGGAACAGTCAAAACTGATCTAAACCATTTGTAACAGACCATGACCAGTCAGAAATGGCCAATTAACTGTGGAGGGTAAAAACCAGCCTAAACCAGTTGTTCTATGTTCAACCTGTCTAAACCTGTCATGGTCGGTCATAACCAATCCAAACTAATTGTGGCCTGAAGAAATCAGCCCAGATAGATTTTAGCTAGTTATAGTCAGTCTAAATCATCTGTGGCCAGTTAAAACTCATCTAAATCAGTTGGAAATAGCCCTGACCAGAAAGAACTGGTATAAATAGGCTGGGGCCAGTCACAACTGGTGGAAGCTGATCTCAGCCAGTTTAAACTAGCTTTTAAGCTAGTTTCTCCTGGTTTTGACCCATTATGTCTGACTTCAACCAGTTATGATCGGCAGTATCCAGGGGTAAACAGTATTGTCCAGCACTGACTGCTCATGATTGTTCATAGAACAGTGCCAGCACATGATGAGCAGCAAACCATAAATTGATTATTGGAGTTCCTCAAATTAAAAATAAACTTTTGTGAATTCCAGTTTTGATTGATCTACCTTGTGAGCAATAATGCTGAACATATTTTCAGGTGTTTCTTGGACATTTATACACCATTTTTGTAGAAATGGCTTCTCAAATTCTTGTAAATGTTTAAAATAGTTGAAATTGGCTTTGTTGATTGTTTCTTTACTGTGAAGAAGCTTTTTCTCTTGATGTGATTCCATTTGTCAAATTTTGCTTTTGTTGCCTGTGTTTTTGAAGTCTTACTTTAGAAATCTTGTCCCGAACAATAATCTGAAGTGTTTCTCCAGTGTTTTCTTCTAGTGGTTCCATAGTTTTAGGTCTTAAGTTTATATCCTTAATCCACTTTGATTTGATTTTTTATATGGCAAGAAATAGGAGTCTAGTTTCATTCTTCTGCCTAAGGATATCTAGTTTTCCCAGTACTATTCATTTAAGAGACTATCCTTTTCCCTATGTATGTTATTGATGCCTTTGATGAAAATGAGTTAACTGTGTGTTTGTGAATTTATTCCTGGATTCTCTATGTTTATTTTAATGCCCATTCGTGTTTTATTAATAAGAAACAGTGTCAAGTTAAACAAGTTAAACAATTAAAATCTCTTTATATTCCATAAAACATTACAGAAAAGTTTAATTTTGTTTCAATAAAAAGACTCATTTTAGAACAGGCAGCTAACAGCAACCGTGCAGTTAATGGGTTTTGTAAATAAATTTTAAAAGAGATTGCCTGTCCTTAAATTCCTTTTTGTTTTTATAAAAAAACAATTAAAACTGATTGACAAATTTTGAGTATAAAAATTGTTAAAACATTCTCTATAATTTCAATTTTATAATAGATTACAGGAAGATGCTTATCAAACAAATACATTTGTTTCAGTACATGTCTTTAAATGATAGGATTTATAAGTATGTAAACAACTATATAATAAAAGGTTTCCAAATGCTGCCTGTAAGAAATCGGGCAAATTTTACCATAAGCAATAAACCATTCCAAGCCTTCCAAACAGTCTCCATAGCCACAGCAGCATGGTAATAAGCTTTAACAAAACCAAACAAAACCAAACAAACAAAAGCACTTTGCAATTTGTTGCTGCAAAATAGGGAGAGACAAGAGTGTATAAACTTCATGGAATCACAACAGTCAAGATAAGGGAAAATAAAGTCAGTAATGCTGGTGGTGTTTACTGTTTAGAAAGTCAAATTCTGCTGTTTGCTTGGGGCTCTGAACACCATACCACTGAACAAACGGAAAACTCAGAGTCTCACTACCTGCCAGCGTGGGTGCCATCCAAACTTACGGCAAATAAACTGCATTCAGTGCTCACCATCCACAACAGGAGGGCGTTTTATTTTCATGGATGTGGATGAAATACAATTTCTTAAGCAAACTCAGCAAAAACTGTTAAGGGGCAAAAATGAACTCTGCACTTAAAGAAAAACAGAATATGAGAACATAAAATCCTAAAAAGTAAATAAACGCTCTGCCTCAGCACACTGGTATCAAGACACACATCCACAGCGCTGCTAATCCTAGGGGAAACAATCCTTGCTTGTCGGAGGTGGAGATCTAAATGCAACAGCTTACCAATATCTTCTTAGGAGTAGGCCAAAAGGAAACAGAAAACCCACATTAAAAAAAAAAAAAAAAGTTTCTTTTCCCTAAACGTTTTCCTGAAGCTGAATCTGAAGTGGGGAGAACGTCCTTGTCGTTCTCGTTGAAGTCGTTGTCGTCCTCGTCACCCTCCCCGACGTAGGACACCGGGGTCTCCACCCTGGAGCGGCTGTACTGAGACCTGCTGGGGCTTGTGGCCCGCATCCCATCCGTCCAGTTGGTCAGGACGCTGACAGAGAGCTTCATGACATTAGACGTGGAACCTGCTGTCCTGATGAATGCGCCTCCAACAGTTCCCTGAGCCATTTCTGTCACGTACGGTGAGACGTGACAGCCTTCGGAACCAGACTTCTGGCCATTTTAAGGTCTTCGGCAGAGCAGCTGCTGGACTCCAGCCCACAAGCCATGCCCATCCCTGTCAGCACTCATCGCAGATTTCAAATGTGTTGTCAAAATCGTATGCTTGAATCTGTCGCTGGAGATGCTGCAGTCGATGACGGTCTTCTTGCCGGTGTTGATGATGATGAAGGGCAGGCGGATGACCGAGTTGGGCGGCGGCGGCCGGCTGGCCTGCGGCTCTCCGCGCGGGTTTCTCTTCACCAGGTTATTGAAGGCAAGTTGCTATAGAGTAAGTTCTTGAAGTTAAGACTTGGTTTTATTCTTTCAAGTCTCCTCTGTCTTTCCACCTCTAAGTTCTGACATTCCTGAGCCGAGTCGGTGGGCAGACCAATCCGTTTGATCTCCTCTTTGGAGATGATGTTCCATCCGCACATACGTGTCAGGCATCCTAGACGCACCGTCTTAGGTTCTTCTGGTCGTAAACTGATTCGTTTGGTAAGATGTGGTTGTCCGCAGCCCTGAAGGCCGCGACCAGCTCGTCCATCACCTGGTTGTAGGAAGTGGTCCCTTTCCTCTGCACCTTCTCGCAGACCTTCGTGGAGAAATGGCGCAGGCCTTTGCCATTCTTCTCTCCTTTCCTGTTGCGCTTCCCCGCAGACCAAGGCGAGGAGTCGGAAGGCTGTTTCTGAGAGGCAAGGTGAGCGCTGGCGGTGTGTGGGCCTCCTCCCGTGAGGGTGTGTGGCGCTGCGGGTCTCTGAGGCGCACCCATGACCACTTGCTGGGCAGCGTCAACATTGAACCGTCCAGCGGTTTCCGGCAAGAGCTGCTTCCTGAGGGGTTGATGGTGGCGGGATGAACGGCTGTAAGGGACTCCCACACCTTTTCGGGGACTAAGGCTGTGGTCTATGAAGACCTTGAGTTCTCTGTTGGCTTCAATTAGACCAGCTTCTTTTGCCATGTGACCAGCCCCCGGAAATCAATGCTATACATGTTCACCCTCCCAGAGAAGAAAAATGATTTTTCTGGGCGCAGCCCCAGGGTCCCGGAGCAACGTGCAGGCTCGCGGCGTCCACCCCAGACCCCGGCGTCGCCCTCCCGGCTGACCGGTAACTCTGACGAGTGTGCTTCCGAGGTCGCGCCGCCTGCCTGTCCCTAAACCTCCGGCCGCCTTCGCAGGAGGTGCCTACTGCGCGCGCCGGAACCAGGTCCCCGCGGGCCGCAGCGAGGCGGCCTCCCCTCCCGCGCCCTGCGCTCTCCGGCCGACCTTGGCCCTCCCTGCGGCGTGGAACATGGGCGTTGCCGTGGGTCGGGAGTGCCCGGCCCTGAACCCTGCGATCACTTGGAGAAACCCATCAGCGCCGTGCGCGCGGGGTCCCCGGGCACGGGAGCTCGCGGGGTGCGGGAGTGCGCGGGTCGCGACCACACGGCGCCTACACGCGGCGGGGGCCCGCGGTAGGGTGGCAGGGGGTCCCGCCCCGCATCCCGCGCGCCCGCCCGCACCCCGGCCCCACCTGCGGCATCCCTTACCCGCAGCACCTGGCTGCTCCGTCCGACTGCGCGGGCGGGAGCGCGGGGAGGGCGCGCGCTTAGGCTGGGGCGCCGGCCCGGCCAGGCGAACTCGCTTATTCTTTCTGGGCCAAGCAGCTCGGGGACCTCTCTGTTTATTATTTTATGCCACTACCATGCTGTTTTGGCTACTATAGCTTTATAGTACCTTTTGAAGTCTGGTAGTGCCATGCCTCCAACTTTGTTCTTTTTACTTAAGAATGCTTTGGCTATTGTGGGTCTTTTGTGGCTCCATATTAGTTTTAGGATTGTTGCTTCTATTTCTTGAGGAATATTACTGATATTTTTATAGAGATTGCATTGAATCTGTAGAATGCTTTGAGTAATATGAACATTTAACAATATGTAAACATGGAATATCTTTTCCTTTTTTGTGTGTGTCCCCTTCAATTTCTTTCATTGGTGTTTTATAGTTTTCATTCTAGAGATTTTTCACCTCTGGTTTAGTTGGTCCCTACTTCTTTTTCCTAGCTATTGCACACTGGAGCACTTTCTTGGTTTTCTTTTTCAGGTTATTCACTGTTGGCACATAGGAAGTCTACTGATTTTTGTATGTTGATTTTTTATCTTGCAATTTTACTGAATTTGTTCATCTGTTATGTGAGTTTTTTGATGCAATCTTTAGGTTTGTCCATATACAAGATAATATAATCTTCAATCAAGAATAATTTGACTTTATTATTTCCAGTTGATATGCCCTTTATGTCTTTCTCTCATCCAATTGCTCTGGCTAGGACTTTTACTACTATGTTGAATAAAATTAGGGAAAGTGGGCATTCTTGGCTTGTTCTGGATCTCAGGTTTTCCCAGTTCAGTATTATACTAAATTAATTGCACCTAATAAGGTCTAAAGTGGTTGTGGCCAGTTGAAACAGGACTAATTTGGTTGGAACTGGCCATAACCAGTCTGAACTGGTATAAACCAATTGTGGCCAAAGCTGGTCAAAACTGGTTGAGGACAGCCATAGCCGGTCTAAAGTTACTGTGGCAGTCGTAACTGATGTAAACCAGTTGCGACCAGGTGTAACTGATCTAAGTCTATCAGAACCAGCTATAACCTGGCAGAAATGATATGAACCATTTGAGACTGGCCCAAACCAGCCAAAACCAATGGCAGATGGTCAGAACCAGTCTAAAATCTGGTTGTGGTGTGTCATAGCTATGCAAAACCAGTTTTGACCAGTTGAAAACTGGCTTAAACTTATTGCAACTAGTCATATTCCGTCTAAAGTGATGGTACCTAGTTGAAACTAGTTGGAACCAGCTATGACTGATTGAAACCGACTCTAACTAGTTGCAGCTGGTCTAGATTGGTTTAAAACAGTCATAACTGAATGTAACCAGTCCAAAGCAGCTTTGGCCAGTTAACATTGGTATAAAAGGAAACCAGGAAAGTAATCTAATGTACAATAACTTATTCTAGTTTGAACACGGCCCGACCAGCTTATACTCATTTTGACTGGCCACAGTCAGTTTTGGCCAGTTCTAATTGGTTCTCGTCAGTTATAACTGGTCCAGGCCAGCTTCAATAGGCCGCAACCAGTTTAGACCTGTCTGAACTAAAAATCCAGTTTACACTGTATTTTACTGGCCATAGTCAATGTAGATTGTCCACAGCTGGTTTCTACAGGCTATAACCAGCCATGACAAGTTTAGACCAATTTTCTTAGGGCATGACTGGTTTAGGCTGGTTTTGACTTGCCACACTTGCTTTCAGCAAGTTGTAATTGGCTCTGGTTGTTACAAGTTTAAACTGGTTTTAAGAGGCACAACAAGTTTAAATTAGTTTTGACCAGGTGCAAACACTTTAGGATTATTGTGGCTGGTTATAACCATTTTGATCAGTTTCAGCTGGCCACAACCAGTTCCGACTGGCTGTGGCTGCCTCTACCAGTTCAAACTGGCTATGGCTGGCCACAGTAGCTTCATGCCAGTTCTGACCCGTTATGGCCAATTCTGACTTGTTTAGGTCTGTGTCAACTGGCCATAACCACTTTAGATCTGTTTTTATTAGCTGTACGTTAAGTATTACATCGAACAAGGAAAAACTGATGTGTTTTTTTTTTCCCTCTAAAACCTGGAACAAGACAAAGATACCTACTTTCACCATTTTTATTTAACATAGTACTGTAAGTCCTCACCAGAGAAATTGGATAAGAGGAAGAAATAAAGAACATTCAAATGGAAAATGAGAAAATCACATCATCTTTGAAGAAGATGTGATTGTCTATATGGAAAACCTTAAGACTTCACCAAGAAACTCTTATAACAGATAAATAGTTCAGTAAAGTTGCAGGATACAAAATCAACACATGAAAATAAATAGCCTGCTTGTATGTCAAGAGTGAACAATCTGAAAAAGAAAGCAAGAAAGTGGTCTAATGTACAATAGCTACAAAAAATAAGTAGGAAAACAACTGTAGAAGTGAAGGATCTCTGGAACGAAAGCTATAAAACACTAATGAAAGAAATTGAAGAGAACACACACAAAAAAGGGAAAGATATTCCATGTTTGTAGATTGGAAGGATTTAGAGGACACTTAGAATGGGGACATGGTGGAGGAACAAACAAAACAGCCCAAAGGCAAGTTTTACTGATTGTGCATTTTTGCTACAAGCTCTCTTCAGAGATGTAGACAAGGAGTTGCGAGAGTCGAGGTGATGCAGAGAGAAATTGATGAGAATGACAGATATAATTCATCTGGAAAATAAATTCCGGGAGGTATTTTCTGAAAGGCATGCAGGTGAGAAGTATGTGACTAAGAGATGGCTTGTTCCAGCAAAGTACCCTATGGTGTCTGGCTGTGCCCTGAAGTCGTAAGCAGAGTTATTTGATCATATGACATCTGTGGGGTGATGGTAACTATTAGCTTTAAGTAGGCAGAGAATCCGTGCTGGGGCAGGTGTGTCTGTGTGTGGAGGGCAGATGAGGATAGAGAGAGGAGTCGTGTATAATAAGTCCTGGAGGAAAGAGAATGCAGCTGAGCAACTCAGTAACTCTGTCCTAGTTTCAGCTCCGTTGGTGCAAGGGCAGAGCATTGAAATTAGCCTTCAATCCAGTTTATTTGTTGCTGTCTAAATTCCAATTTATTTTTTTGTCAAGTTGGTCCATTTGTATGCAAAGTTGCTAGCTCTAATCTACTCTCATAATGACTTGGGTAAGCAGGTTGAAAATGTCTTACTCCTCCCTAAAGCCTCACAATGTAGAAAGGAAGGATAGTAAAGCAACCTTTTCATAATTAAACAAGGAAGAAAATTACATCACGTTTTTACACTTTTCATTTCTTTTCACCTGTCACGACTTTGTATGCTCAACTAGGGCTGGCAGGAACATGGACCGGAGAAGATAGGTGACATGTTTCTTGGAATTCAAACTTCTCTTTATCACGAAGCCTTGGTAATGCTGCCCAGCCAATTTTTGCATTAAACAAACACAAATTGAAGGAGAGGGACATTATTTAATCTCCCCAGGGCCAACATCCATTAATAACCTAGATTTTCCTGAACCTAAATCTTTTATACAGCTAATTCATTTTATTTTTTTAATGGATTCTTCTCTAAGAGTTATTGTCAAAGATACTTATTTCAATTAACTGATGAGATCGTGAGCTAGTGACATGGCTGAAATTTTATATTCTCCTTGTAGCAATTCAACAACTTTCAATTCCAATCCATTTCATTTGGTTCTGTTCCCTGGTGTCCCATTCCCTCTTGTTTCATTCTGGAAATCACCAGAGTCAAATCTTGAACTTAATACCCGCTTTGAATCAAGACTCCATTTGATAGTCTGGATTAAAACTCTACAAATGTTTAATTCCTTTAACCATCCCATTATCAACCTCTTCCCCCATCCCTTTCAGGCGCTAAACATAGAGTAACTGGGATGCATTTACTTAAAAGGCCTAGGAGCTTTGTGAATGGCCAGTGTCGGGGCATCCCCAGAAGGAATTAATAGAAACGAGAGCCAGCCCAAGGGAAAATTTTAAATAGGTGAAATTTATTTAAATTCACTTAATCTCTCTTTTCCTCAACACCTTTCTTTCTTCATATGGCTCCTTGATTAACTTCCCCCATTCTCTTTTCTAGCCCCCCAGAGTGCTCATGCTATTTTCTGGCTATCCTAGGCTATGTATATATGTATATGTATATATACGTATACATATACATATATATGGTGCTATTCAAGGCATATATATATGTGTGTATGTATATATATATATGCGTGTGTATATATATATATATATATATATGTATATTCAAGGCTCTTTAGTGTCATAAGTAAACACTAGTTAACTGATAAGCTTAACTGTACTGGAGAATAAAAGGTTAATATTGTGTTTTCTACTATGGATTTTGAATTTCAAAAGGAGACTTCAGAAATGACTTAGCCCAAAGGAAGGCATATCTTTTGGTGGAATTCCAGGCACCTTGGTAGAAAATTTTTGAGCTGAGTGGCCCTATTGCTCAGATGCCACCATGTATGTCATTTTCTATTTTGTCTCTAATTAAAGTCAGTTCTGTTTCTGGGGCTGTAATGGAGAAATTTTAGATAGATATGCCTTCTAAATGAATTACTGGCTTTATTCATTTATGCAGGCTACATCATTTGTTCATTTAATAGATATTTACTGAGCATCTACTATAGTGCACATTATGAGAGGTGCCTTGGATACACCTGATGAATAAGACAGTGTGGCAGGTAGTAAAATCTGAACAACCAGAGTTCACTTCCTGGCTTCCTCTAGGGAAGGAATATTTGCCAGACCTGTCCCATTCATCAAAAAAAAAACAAAAAAAAAAGAAGGATGAAGAAGATATATCACACACTTGAACTTAATCCATGCAGCTCACTTACTGTGGTTCAAGAAGAAACGGTTTGGAAAAACAAGATAAATACTTCAGTCAGGGCACGCTGGCTGCTGAAGTATATTTAAAAATCAAATTACCATTTTAATGGTATGCATCATTTCCATATCAAATGATGACATTATTGGCAAAGACTAGAAGGTGACACAATTTTGAGTGCTTAAACTGTCCCAACAATAGATGAAGCTATCTTAAAAGGACTACAAAGCCACTCCACCATCTGGCACCCTCTCTCGCCATCCTGGTGGGGATGGGGAAAAAGAGCCCTTCCAAGTAGTGAAATGAAATGAAATTGGCTCTTGCCTTGAGGATGCACATTGAGGAGGGCCTGCTCGGCCATCTGACATTCTTCTTACTGTAACTCCATAAAGGGATGACTTCCTAAGCAACAGTCCTATAAACAAACTATTTTTTATTATTACAAGTAGACAGGTTTACTATAAGCTTATTGTACAAAACGCAGAAGAACACAAAGCAAAAAAATAGAAGTCATTTATAAAACTTGGAAATAGCTAATATTGATATTTCAGTGTATATCCTTCCAGTCTTTAAAAAATTCCTGTATGCATTCATGTGTGTATGTGTGTGTGTGTGTGTGTGTGTGTGTGTGTATGTATGTGTGTGTTTTCAGAGCAAAAACGCAATTACACTGTAGTTATTTTCCACTTAACGCAGGCTGACTTCATGAGCATGTGGCCTGTGCTTAGTTAAATGCTCTGCTGTTGCCATCACAAAATACATAATTGTGTCTTTGAACCTGTGTTTATTAGGTAAAGTCCGATGGGAGTGGAGGAGATGCATGCAATATGGGTGACTTCTGTTCTTGATGCCTCATTTGCATATAGTGTTCACAGTGCTTCATGGGCACAAGAATTCTGATGGGTCCACAACACAAGGGACTTTTGTGAGACCGAAAGCAAGCATGAAGTAAGCATGTTATATTGATAACTGAATGCTCACAGTCCTGAGGGACTGTGCTTTCCACTTGAACCAGAGCTTGCTTCTAATGCAGAAAGAAGACAATGGTGTTTTAAGAAACATGAAGGACCAAGAAAACTTATCACATCCTTTCTTGTACATGTTACCTCGCTGTATTAGCCAAGCACTTGAAATGATGACTTAGAAGAAAAAAGTAAGGCAACCTGTAATTCGTTTTTCTCTCAGTTCTTCCTTACTCATCAGTAAGCCAAAGGTAGAAAGAGTGCTGGTAGACTGTGGGTACATCAAGAAGTGAAATAAAAACAGTTGAGTTCGCAAAGTGAACTCATTTCCATGTTCTGGCAAGAGAGAAATACATATGTGTATGAGAACTTCAAAGTAGAAATTGTATAATTTTGGTGATTCTAAAAAACAAATGGTTTTATTTGCATTTTAAACTTGCATCACACAATAGAAAGATGAATGTATAATTCATGCTAATAAATTAAAATTTTAAATTTTATTTACTTAACAATATTAAATGGCAAATTAAAACTTTCATGTCAATTCAAACAAGAGACCACAGAAGAAAGGAAAGATACTGTTAGAAGTACAATTTTTGATGCCACAAAAGTAGCACCTGAATATAAATTTCCTCAGCAAGGCAATTTACTTCTATAGAAGGGTGCAGCTCACAGACGGAACAATGGCAAGCGCACACCTGGACAGGGAGGAAGAGAGGTACTTATGCCTGTTGGGGGTGGCCCCTACTGCTGTGTTGTTCCCCTATTGGCTAGGGTTAGACCACACAGTCTAGACTAATCCCAATTGACTATTTTTAAAGGGAGCAGGGGTATGAGCTGGAATGACAGGGTGGGTAGTTTGTCAGGGTGGGTAGTTTGGCGGGAAGGATGGGTATGGGCAGGTCAGAACAGGTAGCAGATGACCGGAGCAGGTGACCAGAATGAGTCAGAATGGGGTAGGGGACCGGGGGAACAGATGTGAACTACTGATTAGAACTCGTAGAAAAGGTTGTTTACAGAAACTACAAGGAAGTTAAACTTTAAAATGGAGAATTAAAGAATAAAAGAGCTGAACATACTGACATACTGATTCTTTGAAGAGAAACTTGGGGTTCACTATATCTATCAGATTCTTTTTATTGTTTAGGGGCCCCTCATTTTCATTTTCCACTGGGCCTTGTGAACTATGTAGCCAGTCTTGACAGAATGATACATTGTAATCATTTTTTAAGGCATTAAATATGATTTTTTTAATTATATGTTTTAATAGACTTTATTTTTAAGGAAATTTTAGGTTTACAGCAAAATTGAATGCAAGGTATGGACAGTTCCAATGTATGACCTGTCCTCACACACAAACAGCCTCTTCCATTATCAACATCCCCCAACTAGAGTGGTAAATTTGTTATAATCGATAAACCTACGTTGACATATCATTGTCACTCAACATCCACAGTTTACATTAGAGTTCACTGTTGGTGTCGTACATTCTATGGGTTTGAATGAATTTATAATGACACAAATCCACTTTTATGGTATCTTACAGAATAGTTTCACTGCCCTAAAACTCTTCTGTGCTCCATAAACATGATTTTAAAAGATTATTACTAATATCTACATAGTAAATGGCTTCAATTGATGAATTTACTTATTTCCTATAACTTTGTGGACATTTAGAAGGTTTACAATGTGTTTCAATTAGTTGGTTATTATGTTATGGTGAAAATCTCTGCATATAAATCTTAATATACATCTATGGCTGTTTCCTTAAGGAAATGCCAATAAGTAGAATTGCTAAGTCAAATGATATATACATTTATAAGCATTTTGAGATATAGTGACACGTCTCGCCTGGGAAAGTTGGTAGCAATGTCCAATTTCTACCTTAATACAGTAACCACGTTCAGTACTTCATCTATCCCTTCAATTACTGTTTGTATCCATGCATTTAGTCTTTGGTGTTTTTTCATCCGTTTATTGTTTCATCAACAATCTCTACTCTGTGTGAGGTACTGTATTAGGAAGGTACTGGGCCAAATGATGAGCAAGATGAGACTTGACTTTATGGAACTGTGAGTGAAGTGGCGAAGGTCAGACTGAAACAATCCCACAAATGCCTATGTATTTACAAACTGTAATGAGTTCTGTGAAGGGAAAGGCTGGAATCGTTTTAGAGCAATGGGCTAGCGTCTTGACTTGGTTGGAGTGTCAGATTTCCCCGAAGAGGTCATCGCTAGGTGAGACTTGAAGGAAAGTAGAAATTAAGTTGGTAAAGGAAAGGAGAAAGAGAATAGAAGCACGACAGACAGATGACCAGCCTGAACAAAGGCCTGTGGCAGGAGGGATGAAATCATGGAAGTGAAAGACCGGTGTGGTTAGAGGACAGAGGCAGAGGGGAAAGCTGAGAGAGACCAAGCTGGAGGTGTGGATTAGGCCAGAGGTCCACAAGTTATGGCCCCCAGGTCAGATCCAACCTGCTGTGTATTTTTATAAATAAAATTTCATTGGAATACAGGCATGCTCATTTGTTTCTGTATTGTCTGTGGCTGTTTTTGAGTTACAAGGGCAGAGGTGAGTTGTTTCAACAGAGACTGCCTGACCCCAAAAGCCTGCAATATTTACTGTTATGCCCTTTACGGAAGAAGTTTGCTTACTGCTAGACAAGACCATGCAAGGTCTTGAAGTCTGTAGAGAGGTTTCATTCTTTACCAGGAAACAGTGGGAAGCGATTAAATGGTTGAAAGGTATAGGTAGCATGTGATTTGTATTTTGGAATGGATTGGAAGGTGCAGAGGGAAATTCAGGGAAACCAGTGAAGACTGTCACAGTATTCCAGGTGGGAGCCAATGGACCCTTACAAGAGGGTAGTGACTTTAGAGATGGAAATTGAAAACCATTTGAGAAGCAAAACTAAGAGGATATGACATGATGGGAGAGGGACAGAGTTATCAAAAATTACCCCTCGGTTTCTGTTTAGTATGAATGCATGAACCACGGTGCTCACAGAAATAGGGTGGACTGGAAAAGGACCAACTGAGAGTGCCCTGGGAGATATTAATGAGTTCAGTGTGAGTTACCTTTGAGATAGCCAAGAGGATTTTGAACAGGCAATTGGATAAAGTTTCTACAGCTCAGAAAAGTAGTGAATACTCCCCATTGTAATTTCGCCAAAAACATACTTAGTATCTCATTATATATCTTCTACTGGGTTTATATTTGCCACTGACTTTTCAATACAAAGAACATTCATTTAGTGTCTATGATGTGCTAAGCACTTGTGAGTTACTGCAAGAGAATACAAATACAAATAAAATGGTCTTTCTATTCTCAAGATTGCACAATATACAATACAAAGCAGTCACTAATGAATGGTATTAGAGTTGAGCCCCAAAATGCTATGGAAGCAAATGCCAAATAGCAAAAATAAAACCAAAATGATATGAGAAGTGCAATTAATTCTGTCAGGGGTGAGACATCCACAAAGGAGGTGGCAGTGGAGAAAGGACAAATGGGGTTCAGATGGTAAAGAGGGGTGAGGTCAGTGTATACAGGGGCAAAGGGAATAGCATGACCTGGGGAGTGGAGCTGAGAAAGAAGAGCAGTTATTGGGGAGCAGTTCTTCTGAGATAAAAGAATTTTGTGGTTTTTCTATTCTTACTAAGCCCAGGAACCCCCGCCTGAGCTTAGAAGAATATTTGACACCCTAATTCTGCTTTGGTTGACTCTAATTTTCATTTCCCGTGAGCATATGGTGCTTTGCCTCCCATATTGTAGATATGAGATCTTATCTGACTGATTCCTTACTCTCATAGCAGAAATAATTAATTGCTTTATCGTTTTGCACTCTTACATTGCTTTATCTTTTATGCTAAAATTGCTCTTGTCACACACTGTTTGGGGTTAAATATAGATGCATTTCTCTATCTACCAGGACATGAATTTATGAAGGGTTACTGTTCTGTCTTCTACATCTTTGGACCCTCAGTGCCCAGAACAGTGCAAAGCAACAGCAACAATGGCAAACATGCGCTGAATCAAATTAAACGGAAGCCAGAAACTTCTGGCTCCAGTGCTGGTGTTTGAGTGATCTAATGAAAAGTCCCAGGCTACATGCTGGTGAGGACTGGGAGCAAGAGAAGAAATTAAATTTGAATAATTGAATTTTAAGAAGCAGGCATATGCTTCTGCTGTAACCTCCCCACACCAGACAGCATAGCCCAGATGCAAGTCAAAATGCATTATGTATTTAATATGTCTCATGGGGTTGGCATCTGAGATAATAGGAAGAGAAAGCAGGGATTATAATCAAAGTAGTAACATCTAAAGACATTTAGCTGGTGGTGAAAGGTCAGGGCATAGCTTAGGATATTTAGCCAATCTTGTGCTGGAGAAGAGTGGATATGATTGAAGGATGTGTGTGAGGGTGTGTGTGGATGAAGATAATTTAGAGACAGAAGAAACGAAGTGGAAAAATCAGGATCTCTGGGGCAGGTGTTTCTTGGAGTTTTGGGAGTTGGATGTCAATTCTGATTGTTGGGACTGATGTATGGGGCTTGAATTTGAGAATAATAAAAATATTTTGCCCCCGGGAAACAATGTGTTGTTTCTCAGTTTCTCCTGAAGTCAGGGCAAGAGAAAATAGGATTTTGTGGGACCAAGAGGAAATTAAGTTATGAGGAAGAGGGAAGATACCTAACACTTGCCATATGCCAAACACTTTGTCTTCTTAAAAACACCTCCAACACATTTGTAAGTGAGGTATCAGTATCTATGTTTTGAGTGAGAGAAAATGCAGGATGAGAGAGGTTGAATAACATCCTCAATATCACACAGCTCAGAAGAGGTAGAGTTGGGGTTCAAACTCAGGTTTCATTAATTACAAAGCCCATGATTTCATCACCACCCTCTCTCATCTTCCTAGATTCTGAAAGCTGAAAAGTGGCTGTAAAACTTTTGTGTGATACCCTCCTACACAGACATGTGAGGGATGGCAATATAGGTGTTGTCACGATAGGGACTCTGTTATTGAGGGGCAGGCAGATAAACAGCCTCGATGAGCTCTGGGTGCCTCATTTAGATCTACAGTAGCCTTATGAGTAAGCCCTAAGTTCCCTTGTGAAGCTGTTGTACTAGAAAAGTTGGGGTTTTCATCTAGAGGACTTAGAACTGCCCTCTAGATTCCAAACAGAGAGAGAAAAGAGAGGATAAAAGGAAGTTGAGAATTCCCAGGACACTAAAGGCTAGCAAAACTCTAGTGATTGTACATTACGAACTATCTTCATGATCATTTAATGTAATGCTCCCACTTTACAGATAAAGACACTAATGCCCAGGGACTGGCTCCAGAAAATTTATTTTGAAATGTCAAATTACCCTTGTGGTCTTGCCACAAGCCCTTTCAGCACATCTTCACCTCTCTGGACATCTC
This sequence comes from Plecturocebus donacophilus, assembly GCA_004027715.1. Lineage (NCBI taxonomy): Eukaryota > Metazoa > Chordata > Mammalia > Primates > Pitheciidae > Plecturocebus > Plecturocebus donacophilus. The sequence continues at coordinate 13,605 of PVKP010023755.1, read as the reverse complement.
CACTCCCCAAGAGCACATGACCCTTAGCATTTTTTATAGGGCCTTTCTCCCAGAGAGTTCTCAAATTCAAGACTTGGTAAGGTCTGAACATATTACCCTTATTGGATTTTCTGTATTTAATAAATCTAAGTGTCCTCCATTAAAAAATAATATAGTATCATAAAAATTTTTAGAACAAACAAAAATTTTAGAACAAACATACAATTAATACAAGAACATCATTTTCTATTCTTCCAGCCAGACACAACCATTCTTAATATTTTAGTAACAGTTTCCTTCTAGTCTTCTTTTTTGCTTTTCACATGTATCCTTGTTTCCATGTTGCATTAGGAAGCAATTTAAATAGGAGAGTGTTCAAAACTAAATTTCTGGCATGTGGGACCAATGTTTCATTTTATGAATGCATATATATATATATATATATATATGTATACACACACATATACATGTATATACCTATGTATGTGTGTATGTATGTGTATATGTGTATATACATATATATATATAATTAATATGCATACATACGTGTATATATATATATATACAATGTTGGCCTGCCTGGCCCGTTAACACTGGTCCCAGCATACCAGTTTTATGCTAGGGCCACCCCTGCTCTGGGGCCACACTACACACACACACACATACACACGTATGCATGTATGTGTGTGTGTGTGTGTGTGTGTGTGTGTGTGTGTGTGTGTGTGTGTGTGTGTAGGTAGGGGTAGAAAAGACTAGAAAGTTGGGTTTGGGGGAATAGTAGTAAACCCGACCCAGCATCTTTGAAATCCATGGCATGAGCGGCTGCCACAACTCTCTCAGACCTGGACCTGGGGCTGAGTGCTTTCCTTGGCAAAGGACTGCCCAACCGCCCCACACACTTAGCATAACTCATGTCCTCTGGGTGTCACCTAAATGGGGACCACAGCATGCTCAAACGGTGGCTAGATAACCACGATGTCTACTTCTGCCATCTCTGCTCGTGAAAAACTGCTCGGAAAAGAAGCAGCAAGAAACAGAATTTAAAGAAAAAAGTCATCCAAGAGTCAGACTCCTTCGGGAACTCATCAATGCCATCTTGTCACTGGTCAAAGACAGAGCAATTGAGAGATCAGGAGCTGAGTTACCTGCTTTCTCAGTCCAGAAGGAAGAGAACTGGTTCGGTCAGGGCCAGCCGAAAAGCCTCCGGGATCACACAGCGCCTCAGCGTTTCTCGCCGTCTCCACTGTGCTTTTCCGTTGACAATTCTGAAGCCTCGCCGCAGCAAGCAGCTGTGTCTGTCAGCCCCAGTGTTTTCGCGTCTCTCACGCTGTCCCTCGCTGTCCATCACACACAAGAGTTCTGTTGACTAGAAGCCTTTGCAGTGCGGCTGTGGTCGTGGTGGTTAGAGCCCCTGTTGCCCAAAGCTGCCGGTGGCTGTCTGGGGCTCCAGACATTTTTAAGATCAAAATCAGGAGGAAAAAATATCCAACCACTTTTTGAAGCTGGAGCTCCAGCGTTCTTTGGAGTGCCCAATCTCCTCCCTCCGCACAGCCCCAGGCACCGTCTGACCCAGCCTTTTATGCACTCACACTCCAGAACATTTCCAAAATCACGCATCCACTTTAACAAAGAGTCATCCGAGCCAGTGTTTCCTTGGCGGAAAGAGGCTCTGTTTGTGCTCTAAGCCTTCGTGCTTCCAGGAAGTGAAGACGCGAGGGACGTGAAACCCCCAGCTGGGTGGGCAACAGCCTTAGTCCCCCCACATCCCCAACAGGTGGAATGGCTCCTACCAGGTGGAATGGTTTTCTCTGAGTAAAATGGCTCCCCCTGGGTAGAACAGTTCCCCTTGAGGAGAAGGATTCCCTTTAGGTAGAGTAGTTCCCCACCACCGGGGTACAACGGCTTCCCCGGGATAGAATGGCTCCCCCTGGGTAGAATGGTTCTCCTTGGGTAGAATGGCTTCCCCGGGGTAGAATGGCTTCCCCGGGATAGAATGGCTTCCCCTGGGTAGAATGGCTTCCCCGGGATAGAATGGTTCTCCTTGGGTAGAATGGCTCCCCCTGGGTAGAATGGCTTCCCCTGGGTAGAATGGCTCCCCCTGGGTGGAATGGCTTCCCCGGGGTAGAATGGCTTCCCCTGGGTAGAATGGTTCCCTCTGGCTGAGCTTCTCCTGCCTCAGGACTCCTAAGGCCATAGAAGGCAAGGAGGAGCCCCAAATCCCTAGGCAACAAGCAGGTAAGAATTCTAGTGCCTCCACTCTGGTTGATGTGACCTTGGACGCATCTTAACATTTTTGACCTCTGGTCAGTTTTCTCATCTATAAATTGAGATTAATAATACTTCTCTACTGGATGTATGAGAATTAAGGTAGCAACATATGCTTAAAGCCTAATACATTGAGCACACAGTCAATTGCTGGATGCAGTAGCTGTTATTACCATGTCTAACTTACTACTCTGTCTTTCCGTATATGGATCTCCCTCCTAGTTAGGGATGACTCATCCAACTTTTTATGTGAGGGAATCTATGTATTTAGACACATAAACAATAAAAACATCCAGTGAGGTAAAAATCTGAGCCCTTGAAGTTTCCCTGCCCCACAAGCCAGACACAATCCTACTACTGGGCACAGAAGAAGACGACCTGAGGCTTGGGGCCCTTACGAGGACTTCATGCCTCCAAAGATTCTTCCTCAGTCTGACTGGCTGATGCCAGAACTCCCACCACATCAGATTCTTTTCTGTGATCTCTGTTAAAGAAATAATTCCCCAGAGGGCTTACACACTATCAGACATGTGTCCCTGCATGTGACTGGGAAGGATATTGACAGAAAATAAAAAATTTGTGGCTATTTGAAAGTCAAGAAGTCATGGAGTCATAGACCTGGGAGGAACTTTCTTTGAGATCATACTATGGGTTTTGTTTTTGTTTTTGTTTTTGTGACAAGGAATACTCTGAAGCCCAGAGACTTTAAAAGTTGCTGCCAAGGTGCTGTGCAGTGTGGTAAGAGACACATGAAGCAGAAATCTGGGAGTCCTGAAGACCAAACTCACTGAGTTTTAGAAATGTGCCTCCAGGCCATCCATATCCACTTTCTCTCCCCTAGTTTTAGAATGAGTTTTTAGAACAACTTTAACTCTCTGGAATTGTGAAAAAATTCAAATGTCAACAGTATAAATGAAGTTTATATTGTATATAGTAAAATAAAATTTAAGCCGTATGTTAGTAATATTCTTAGGTAATTTTAACATAGGCGAGTTTTGACTTCTCAGCTTACTAATGGAGTTCCAGGGCAGTCTGTTTCTCTCATATCCAGGCCCCTTGTCCACACCTCACTGTCCTGGTGTGTTGGCCTTGACTGCAAGCTGTTTGTCAGAATGACAGCCTTTTCTGCTAAACACTCCCTCCCTCTCATGCATGCGGGCATTAAAAATGCCAGAAAATGAACATTACAATAAATAAAGCACACTTGCCTGTCTGCTTCAGTATCAGATTAGAGTGCTCCAGCACGCTCTCTTTTTCTTTCCTCTTCCTTCCCCAAGGAAGGGGAAATTTGAGGAAATTTTCTGTGGGAAATTGGAGAGTAACCTGATTAGGTCAGACTAAATGGAGAAGTTTTCTAAATGGTCTTTTGAAGTTAGCCCTCTGCCTGTCCACATTTCCTAAGTGTCCCAAGTCTAACACATAGAGGAACGAGGCACATGTACTTGGAAAATTCACTAGGAACTGGCTAAAGGAGTTATCAAAAGAGAGAAGTCATGAATTCACCAGTATATATTGAGCACTTGCCATGTGCCTGGAGCTCTGCTGGTTTTTATGTGTGGTGCAAATATGGCTGTTCTGTAGTGTGTGAGGATGGTGAAATCGGAGATTTAAAAAGACGATTATTTGAATATTTGTTCGCTTTATGGTGTTCTATATGTCATAAAGGCTTTGCTCATTCTTTTTAATTCTTTTTAAAAATTTTGTCTGACTGTGGTATTTCAAAAGGCCTGTCTTCAAGTTCTGAGATTCTTTCATCTGCTTGATCCAGTCTATTGAAGCTTTTGGATGTATTATATTTTATATTTTATTTAATGAATTCTTCAGTTCCAGAATTTCTGTTTCGTTCTTTTTTATGATATCTGTGTTTTGGCAGATTTCTCATTCATAGTGTGAACTGATTTTTTCTGAGTTCTTTGTATTGTTTTGTAGAATTTGGCAGATTTCTCATTCACAGTGTGAATGGATTTTTTCTGAGTTCTTTGTATTGTTTTGTAGAATTCTCTTGTATCTCACTGAGTTTCTTTAGCATCAATAACTTGAATTCCTTCTTTTCAGGATGTCATGTATTTAGGTTTAATTGGCATCTGATGCTGGAGAGTTAGTTGTGTTCCTTTGAAGGTGTCATATTTCCTTATTTTTTCATGTTTCCTGCTTTTATACTGGTATCTGTGCATCTGGCATAACAGTCACTTCTTCCAATTTTTTGAATTTGCTTTCATAGGAGAAGATTTTTTCATGAGGATGAATCTATGGTGTTAGTTGAATAAGGCACTTGGCTTTGAATCTGGGTGTGTGCACTAGTGTAGTCTCTGTATGATTTCTTTGGCTGTAAACAGTGTCAGTGGTATCTAATGTTCTTGGTGGCTTAGTGGAGGATGTGGAAAAGTTTTGCTGGGGGCTGGAATGCCAGGTGAGCTAGTCTTTGGGCTCCAGTGGTGGCAGTGGTGGGCCAAACATGTCTGTCCTTGGGCCCCTGAGTGATGTATGCTGGTACCAACGTTAGTGGGCTCAGGCAGGCCAATTCTTGGCCCCCTGGGTGGCTTACTCAGATGCCAATAGTAGCAGCAGGTGGTCAGGCTGGTGGGCAGCTTCTCAAGCCCCTGGGCAGATGGTATGGTCTGGAAGCTAGCAGTAGCAGTGGCAGGATGGTTCTCTGGGTCCAAATGGTCTCTGCTGGTGTTGGCAGTGGCTGTAATGAGCTGGGCAGGGCAAACTCCAGGCCCTCAAGAGGCACGTGCAGGTAGTTACCAGCTGTAATGGTAGCAGCCTGGTAGATACGTCTCCCAGGAGAAGTACCAGTAGTGATGGATTGGGTTGGACAATCTCCTGGTTCCCAGACTGTGCTCTGACATGGGGCTGGGGGCAAGGAGCAGGAGGACTTGTTTTCAGCACCCCTGGGGGTGTGAATAGGCACTAGCCATGGTAAACGGGGGTGAAGTAGTTCCCAGGACTCCTGCAGAAATTTTGGGTGGAAGCAGCAGTGGCTGTACTGCCACCCTGCCTCTGGAGAGACTGGTGCTGCCTTCAGTGATGGAAGCCTAGGCTGGCATATGGGGAGCTCACAAGCTACTCATGCCTCAGCCCCATTGGCACATGCACCTCAGTCACTGCTGCAGTAGTCTGTGCCTGGGTCTTGCCTTGCCCCAGGAGCAATAGCCCCGTGATCACTCACACTTAAGCCTGGCACCAAGCCCTGGAATTAGCAGCTTCTCTTGCACCTTAGCCCCTACACTGCTGGGCTCCAGAAGAGTGTACAATCTATCGGGGGTAGGACACTAAAATGGTGCTTTGCTGTAGGTACTTAAGTCTCAGGGAGGGTGTGGACCCAGAGCAAGCATCCTCCCTAGGGCAGTGCCATTGCACAATCTCCTGGCAACTTATAATGTTAGGTTCAGGGCCTGTGAGGGTCAAAGGACTCTTTCATGGCTAGGACTACAGGAGTTCCCACTGGGAATGTGGACTACTGAGAGCGTCTCATTTACTCTTTTAAGGGTCTCTCTTGGCTCCAAGGCAACGTGGGTGACCAGGTTGCCACACTTCCTTCTCCTTCCTTGCTTTAGGTATTTCCTGTCACTTTTCTGTTGAATTCAGTGTTCTCTTAGATGATCTATTTGACATGTGGTTACCTACTCACTATTCTGGCTCTTCTTCATAGAGAAGGAAAGTATGAAATGTCTCCAGTCAGTCATCTTGAAGACCTAGGCCCCCCCAAGCAATCCTCAACAAAATGCTAGCAAACAAAATTCAATAGCACATTAAAAAGATGTGATTAAGTGGGATTTATACCAAGGAAGCAAGAATGGCTTAAAACACACAAATCAATAAACATGATGTATCACATCAACAGAATGAAGGACAAATACCATATGACCATCTCAACAGGTGTAAAAAAAGTACTTTATAAAATGCACTATCTTTTCATTATAGAAAACTATCAACAAACTAGGCATAAAAGGAACATATTTCAAAATAAAGAAGGCTGTCTATGACAGACCCACATCTAACATCATAGTGAGTGGGGAAAAGCTGAAAGCTTTTCCTCTAAGAATTAGAACAAGACAAGGGTGCCCAAATTCATCACTCCTATTCAACATAATACCGGAGGTCCTAGCCAGAGCAATTAGGTAAGAGAAAGAAAAGGCACCAAAATTTGAAAAGAGAAAGTTGAATTTTCACTCTTTGTAGATGACATGATCTTATATTAGGCAAACCAAAATACTCTACCAAAAAATCTATATAGCTGATAAGCAAAATCAGTAAAGTTGCAGAGTAAAAAGTCAACATATGAAAATCAGTAGTGTTTCTATATACCAATAAAAGAATAGCTGAAAAAGAAATTAAGAAGGCAATCCCATTTATAATAGCAATGAAAATAGAAAATACCTAGGAATACATTTAACCAAAGAGGTAAAAGATCTTTACAGTAAAATCTACAGAACACTGATGAAAGAAACTCAAGAGAACAGAAATAAATGGAAAGACATCCCACGCTTATGGATTTGAAGAATTAATATCATTAAAATGACCACATCACCCAAAGATTCAAGGCAATTTCTATACCAATGGCATTTTTTCACAGAAATAGAAAAAGGAATCCTAAAATTTTTATGGCATCAGAAAAGAGCTTCAATAGCCAAAACAATACTGAGCAAAAAGAACAAATCACACTACCTGTAGTCTTGCAAAATCTACTGCAAGGTTACAGTAACCAAAATAGCTTGGTATTTTTCTAAAAATATACACATAGACCAATAGAACTGAATAGAGCACCCAGAAAATAAATCCACATATTTATGGCCAACTTATTTTCAACAAAGTCTCCAAGAAGATACACTGAGAAATGGACATTCTCTTTAATAAATAACAGTAGGAAAATTGGATATCCATAAGCAGAAGAATGAAATTGGGCCCCACCTCTCACTATATATCAAAATATACTAAAGATAGGTAAAAGACCTAAATGTAAGACCCAAAACTATAAAACTACTGGAAGAAATAATAGGTAAAACACTTCAAGGCATTGGTCTAGGCAAAAATTTTATGTCAAAACCTCAAAAACACAGGCAACTGAAGCAAACATAGACAAATGGGACTATATGAAACTCAAAAGCTTCTACACCACAAGGAAACAATAAACAGAATGGAGAGACAACCCGCTGAATGGGAGAAAATATTTGCAAACTATTCATCCAACAAGGAACTAAATTGAGAATATATAAGGAACTCAAACAACTCAATCAACAGCAAAAAAAAAAAAAAATTCTATTAAACAGTGGGCAAAGAACATAAATAGACAACAGGTACATGAAAAAATCCTCAACATCACTACACAACAGAGAAATTCAAATCAAAACCACAATGTGATATTGTCCTACCACAGTTAGAATGGCTGTCATTTAAAAGACAAAAACAAAACAAACCTAACAAACAAACAAGCAAAAAACAGATCTGGTGAAGATGTGGGAAAAAAACTCTTACACATTTTTGTTGTTAATATGAATTAGTTCAATCACTGTGGAAAACACTATGGAGATGCCTCGAAAAACTAAAAATAGAACTACCATTATAATTCAGCAATCCTATAAGTGGAGAGCCATCCAAAGTAAAAGAAATCAATATATCAAAGGGATATGTTCACTTACATGATTATTGCAGCACTATTCACAATAGCAAGTATGTGGAATCAACCTAAGTGTCCATCAGTGGATAAATAGATAAGAAAAATACAGCATATATACCTAACAAAACTCTATTCACCCGTGAAAAGAATGGACTCATGTCATTTGCAGCAACACGGATAGAAATGGGGATCACTATGTTAAGTAAAATAACCCAGACACAGAAAGACAAATTTTACATGTTCTCATTTATATGTAGGACCTAAAAAACTTGATCACATGGAGATAGAGAATAGAATGGTAGATACCAGAGGCTGACAAGGGTATGAGGATAGGAGGAAGTAACGAAGAAAAGTTGGTGATTGGGTAAAAATTTACAGTGAGCTAGAGAAAAAAGTTCAATATTCAACAGCCAATTAGGGTGAAAGCATGGATAGAATTAAGATGGTTGAAGAAAGAGGGGATGAGGGCCAATGTTAGGATGCCTGGATAGAGAGTCTTCTGCCTAAGGTCAGAATCATCCTGGGCCCTGATGGACAGTGATGAGAGATCTGGATCCCTAGAGTAGAGGGGTCAGCTACAAAACAGTTAGAGAGGAAACTCGAGGAGGGCGAGTGTAAAGTTGCTTGAATTCCAGGTGGGGTAATTTAGACTTGACATGTCAGATAAAGGGTGAAATGTGCCTGATTATTCAATAATTATTTATTACTGGCTTCCTTGGTGCCAGGACAGTTCTGTCCATTGGGATGAAAATGATTAGGAATGTCAGTGAGTCAGAAGGGAGGGTGTACGTCAGAGTGAGGGGAGTTTTATCTAAATGGCAGCCTGGGGAACCTGGAGGAATGTTTCTGAGAGTGAAGATCTGGACCTATCTGGTGGCTATAGGAATAAAGAGGAAGAAGGAAAAATAAGAGATTTTTTTTTTTTTTCTCCCAAAGCAAGTCTTAGTGGTAGACTGCTAAACCTGTTAAAGAACAGGAAGGAGAAATCATGTGAAATGTATCCTTATCTTTCTCATTTCCCTGAGCTGGGTAGCAATCAAAAAGCAACAACAACAACAAAACTCAGCTAAAAGATAGAGGTTCCAAGCCGCTGAACCTGTTGTTTTATGCTACGACAGCTCCCTGTACAGCAGCGTCACCTCACTGCATGACCCTGGGAAGCAGAGAAGAGCTTGCAGGTGTTCACTTAGAGGTGCCACTGGAACCTGAGAAACCATTTAGAAGCTTATCATCCCCTGCCCTCATGAGAGCCTGCGCTGCTGCAGCGCTGCTTTTGTTTGCTAGGAGAACAGAGAGGAAGAGCATGGACAAGAATCCAAGATTAAGTTGTTCTTCATTCATTCAGCCAAGGCTTGTTAAGGGTCAACTTTGTGCAAAGCATCAGCAACTGTATGTACCTAAGACCTAATGATTGAAGTCTCTTAGTGCTGCAAGATTCTAAAGACATTTGCAAATGCCTTGTGCAGTAGCCGTATTTGTATCCCTAGTGCTTGATCCATAGGAACATTCGATCTGGGCACACAGGTGAAGGAAGAAACAAATGAAGGATGGCATCTATGGATGCTGGAGGACTCAGGGACAACTCCTGGATGAGATGAGCTGCGAGAAGAACACAAAGGTTAAGCAAGAATTAGATGGACAGGATGAAAGTTCTTCAGGTACATTAGAGCCACAGAAACAAAGGTCAGGATAAATTTAGCCTCTCTAGTGGATAGGCAAAGTTGCCTGATGAATTATAATTTTTTATCTATACTCATATTCGGCAAATGTGGTCTATGTCTTATCTGGTCTTCCTTACAAGCCCCCATATCCTGAGTGGTGACAAAGAGACTAAAGTTTAATCTATCATGGTTTAAAACGTGATCCATTCTGTTAATTGTCAACATTCCCTGAAGGTAATGTCCCAAATATGGGGATTGTACTCAGTCTCTCCTATTCTTTCATCTTTTTTCTGAGATAACACCTCAGTGTGTGGCAGGGTGGGAGTGGGGACTCACTTGGCTCTAGGATGGGACAGTCAAGCAATGTCGATGTTGTCTCTGGATTCTCTGTTGGCCTCCAGTGATGACGCCAGTGGTTGGTGTCACCCCCTGGGTTTGATCAAGGGCAGTAGCCCTTTCTAGCTGACTTCCCTGGCCTGCCTGATAGACCCCTCTGTCTCTGCCACAGCTTCCATCTTCCCACCTAACCTCTGCTCTGAGTCCCCTTCCCTTGTCATAATGAGCCCCATGGCAGGCCTTTTGACAGCTCAGCAGCCTTTCATGTCTCACTGTTGAGGCCACAGGGTGCTATATAGTCACCTGTGTCACTGAAGATCAAGGAGACCCACAAAAGCTAAGCCCCAAAGTGTGTCTGCGCTTCACCATGCTGCAATACCAAGTCAGTGTTGCTGTGGCTGTAACCCAGGGGCAGCCTGTGAAATAGCTCCTTGGACCAAAGCTCTCCTGTGGTAAGAGAGAAAAACCGAGGGCGAATGCCCATATACCCCTTTATCCCAACCCAACTTCCTTCTCTAACTCTGTTCCTCTCTCTGTGCCTTCTTTTGTCCCATCACCTCCTAAGTCCCCTGCAAAATAATTTCCTTCTTCAGTAGAGCAGTGACTCTCACAGCTTAGCTGTTATGGACCAATGGGTTGCTTTCTCCAGACTATGAGAAAATTCCATGAAGAGAGACATTTAGGCTTCATTCTTGCTAGACTTAAAAGGGACATCACGAAATTCAGAAAATCACATCTCAAGACAACATCACTTATCTAGATGCAAATTTAATTATTCTTTCTACCAACAATAGCTAACTTTTCACTCTTGCTTCTGTAAAAATAAGAAAAAGAAATCTAATTGTCCCCCAGGGCAAATGGTCTCCTGGAAAAATGTTTTAAAGAGAACAGCACATTGAAACACAGGACAGGTGTTTCACAAGCTTCTATCTTCAAAAGAGCCCTGCATTATTCTGCAGAAGATGAAACCAAGGCACAGAACGGTAAAGACTTACTCAAGGCCATACAGTTTACAGGCCCAGCTCTTTACTTATAGGTCTCTTGCACCTTCTGTGATGTCACAGGATACCTAAAGTGAAGATCACAAGTGGGAGCTCAGGAAAATAGGACCAGACAGGAAGAGCAGGGCTGGAAACCAGGCAAAGACATTAAGAATGGATGAGGCAGGAATGGAAGGCTATGGATGGTTTATAGGGAAAGGGTTGGGCTCAGGATAGAAGCAATGTTTAAGGATAATTTCCCAGAGACCAGCTCCAGGAGGTTTCTTTTCCTTCCTACCCAGAGGTTAAAAGCTGCTTGTTGGAGAACACCTTGGGAAGAGTGTTTCCAGAGATCTCTCCCCCGGGCTCCTTCTCTGCGAATCCCCTGCTAATGAGCAGCACAAGCAAACCTGCAGAGTAGATCTGAGGCCACCCAGTCCCTCCCTCGCTCCAGGTGGGGTGGAGTAGAGCTGCGGAGAGACCCACTGTCCTGCTCAGGGACCTCACCTGCTCCTCAGTTTTCACAGTGATAACCCATTCTCCCTGGCACCTTGGTGCAGCTGAAGAGGCAAGCACTATATAAATGCTAAACAGATGAGGCCGTGCTTATCCCAGGAATAAAATAGACCATCCGCTCCTGCTGTCAATTCTGTACCTTTCATGAACACAGACACGTCTCCCAAGAAGGGGAAAATGTTGGTGTCACTTCTCCATTTATTTTTGTGATTTTTCTCTCAATCATGGCAGTGAAATGTGTTCTTTTTTTTTTTTTTTTTTTGGTGATGTGTGTGTGTGTGTGTGTGTGTGATTGATTTTTTTTTTTTTAAAGGACTTTATGGTTTGTTATTTTAATTTCCTGAATTCACATTCAGAAAATGGGATGTTTTCTTCTGATTGCCTTCCAAAATAACAACAATAATAACCATAATTTGTATAGTGCTCTCACAGGCCTTATCTCATAAAAATTTATTAGGCCTGGACTCAGATGAAATGGATTCCTGTCTTGATTTCACCGTCTACTTGCTGTGTGACCTTGAATACCTGACTTGGCCTCTCTGAGTCCTAGCCATTTCATTTGTATAATGAGCATCATGAGAGACCTGTTTTTCTTAGCACCAATGCTTGTGAGAGGAGTAAGTAGGATAATTTATATGAAAACTTGAGATAGGTATTGATTTTTAGATGAGAAATTTGAGGCACAGAGAAGCTAAGTGGCTCACTCCAAGTGCTATAGCGTATAAGCAGCAGAGGCCACATATAAACACAGGTCTTCTGACAGCAAGTGATCTATCCATAAACCTGCAGCTTTGAGCGATGATTGAGACTTGGACAGATGGACATGGAAGCCAATATTACAAAATAGAATCACAGGTAGCGTTTATTAACACTACATATCAGCCACGCTTCTAAGAATTTTTCCGAATGAACTCATCTAGTCCTTACAATAACCCTATAAAGCGATCACTATCCGCGTCATGTTCATTTTACAGAGATTAAGTCAGTTCCCCAGGATCACAGGGTCAGGAAGTGGAATTACCTCAATCTGCACACAGACTGACTTCAGAACCTGTGTCATTAAACACTACCTTATCCTGCTTCTCTCAGATCGCTCCTGTTCTGCTACCACAGGTCAGGGCAGACCTTTTTCCAAATCAGCTCCAGGGGAGGCTCTCCTGGCCTCTAGGAACCTTTAAAAGAAGGAGGAGACTGGGGTGCAGGAGTATTGGGCTATTTCCCTCTGGAAACTCACCGTAAGGCCCGTGCTGGCTCTTAACTCTCTAGGGCAGCGATTCTCACCCTTGCGCACATCAGAATCCCTTGGGAGTGCTTGTTACGAGGCAGATGGCTGGGCTCCGTCCCCGGCACTTCCATTCTTTCAACCTGGGTGGGACCTGAGAATGTGCGTTTCTAACACATTTTTAGGTGACACGTGGACGCTGCTACCCAGGGACGGCGTTTTGGCAAACAACACCCAAGACGATAAACTACGGGATGACATCTGGGTCCCAGGTTCAGGCGTCTCTGAACTGCCCCGATCTGAGTAAGAAAGCACTTGATCTGGACCAGAAAAGCCCAAAGCCCACCGGCCGGATCTCTGTGAAAACGTTTAGCGCTCAAAAGAGCCGGGCCGGAGCTCCTCCGCAGGGGCGCTCGCTGGGGCTGGCCGCGGGCTGCGGGCTGAGGGCGGGGGGATGTGGATGGATGCGCTCCCGGGCCCCCGCTGCAGGAACAGTGGACACACAGCGCTGCAGCCGCGGGAAAGCCCGGGACCAGGCCAGACAGCACCTTTCCTTCAGCTGTTGTTTTCCTCTGCTGCTGCCTTCTCATCGCCTTGGACTGACAATAGTCGTAAATAACCGCAGCGCTGTAGAGAAATCATTTTAACAGGAGAGAGTCAAATAAATACATTAGACCTGACAGCTTCACTACGCGGAGTCCATTTGTACGTGGTGGCCGGCAGCTCCGAGGCTGCGGGGAGCGCGGAAGCCACCAGAGGGAGCGCCGCGCTCGCTGTGACCGAGGCCCAGCCCAAGCCCTGGGGTCCAGGCTTCGCCTCCGCTGAACAAAGCTTTCGGGCTCCCACTCGCGTGGGAAAATAATGCCAACCGCTGCCCCCATTCCCGACGCCTCCAAAGGGTACAGATTTGGGGTTTAGGGTTACAGCTGGGGTTAGGTGGTAGGACCTGTCTGTCGCCTGGCCCGGCGTCCCCCCGCCCCCAACCAGGAGTGGCAGAGTCGCCGTCACAGCGGGAGCACCCCATGT